>PVKU01005808.1:0-59230 GCA_004027475.1 Anoura caudifer
AAAAAAAAAAAAAAGCTGGGGTAGCAATACTCATATCAGACAAAATAGACTTCAAAAGAAGAAACATAAAGAGAGACTGAGATAGGATATAATAGGACACAAAACAAGCCTCAACAAATTCAAGAAAATTGAAATCATACCAAGCATTTTATCCAACCACAAGGGACTGAAACTAGAAACCCACCTTAAGGGAAAAAAACCCAAAACATTCAAAATCATGGAGATTGAATAACATGCTATTAAACAATGAATGGGTCAAGAATGAAATTAGGGAGGAAATCAAAAAATTTCTGGAAAAAAACAAAAATGAGCTCACAATGACCCAAAAACTTATGGGACTCAGTAAAGGCAGTCCCCAGAGGGAAGTTCATAGTGATACAGGCCTACCTAAAAAAGATAGAAACATTTCAAACAAACAACTTAACCCTACACCTACAAGTACTTGAGGAACAACAACAAAGACAGCCAAGAGTGAGTAGAAGGAAGGAAAAAGCAAGATCAGAGCAGAATTAAGTGACATAGAGACTACAAGCATAATTCTAAGGATCAATGAATCCAGGAGCTGGTTCTTTGAAAAGATAAACAAAATTGAGAAGCCTTTAACCAGGCTCATCAAGAAAAAAAGAGAGAGGACCCAAATAAACACACTCAGAAATAAAAGAGGAGAGATTTCAACTGACACCATAGAAATAGAAAAGATTGTAAAAAATTACTATGAAGAACTGTATGCCAAGAAATTTGAAAACCTAGGTGAAATGGACAAGTTTCTAGAAAAATATAATCTACCAAAACTCAGTGAAGAAGAAGCAGAAAGCCTGAACTGACCAATAACAGCAGATGAAATTGAAGCAGAAAAAAAAAAAAAAAAACTCTCAACACACAAAATCGCTGGACCAGATGGTTTCACAAGAGAATTCTACAAAGCATTTAAGGAAGCTTTGGTACATTATCTTTCACAGACTATTCAAAAAAATCCAAAATGATGGAAGCCTCCCAAACCCTTTTTATGAAGCAAGCATCATCCTAATCCCAAAACCACATAAAGACACAACGAAGAAAGAACACTTCAGGCCCATATCTCTGATGAACATAGACACTAAAATCTTCAACAAAATATTGACAAACTGCATGCAACAATACATTAAAAAGATCATACACCATGACCAAGTGGGATTCATCCCAGGAATGCAAGGATGATTCAATATTCTCAAATCAGTAAATGTAATGCATCACATAAACAAAAGCAAAGACAAAAATCACATGATCATATCAATAGATGTGGAAAAAAACATTTGATAAGGCACAGCGCCCATTTATGATAAAAACAGTCAGCAAAGTGGGAATAGAGGGAACATTGCTCAACATAATAAAGGCCATATATGAGAGACCTATAACCAACATCATACTCAATGGGCAAAAACTAAAATCTTTTCCACTAAGATCAGGAATAAGACAAGGTTGTCCACTTTCACCACTTCTATTCAATGTAGTATTGGAAGTCTTAGCCACAGCTATTAGACAAGAAAAGAAAATAAATGGATCCAAATCAGAAAGGAGGAAAATGAAAGTATCATTGTTTGCAGATCACATGATAGTGTACATAGAAAATCCTATAGACTCAGCCAAAATGCTGCTTGAACTAATAAATGAATTTGGCCAAACAGCAGCATACAGAGTCAATATACAGAAATCAAAGGCATTTTTTATACCAACAGTGAAAGAGCAGAAGCAGAAGTCAAGGAAAAAATCCCATTTGATATAGCAAAAAGAAAAATAAAATACCTAGGGATAAACCTAACCAAGGAGGTAAAAGACCTTTGTGCAGAAAACCACAGAACACTGAAGGAAGAAATCAAGGAAGATACAAACAAATGGAAACATATACCATGTTCATGGATCAGAAGAATTAATATAATCAAAATGTCCATACTGCCCAAAGCAATTTACAGATTCAATGCAATACCTATTAATGTACCAATGGCATATTGCTCAGACATATAACAAACACTTCAAAAAATTTACGTGGCACCATAAACAAGCTCGAATAGCTGCAGCAATTTGGAGAAAGAAGAGCAAAGTAGGAGGGATCACAGTACCTGATACCAGACAGTATTACAAGGCCACTGCCATCAAAACAGCCTGGTACTGGCATAAAAACAGGCCCATGGACCAGTGGAACAGAACAGAGAGCTCAGAAATAAACCCAATTCTCTACAGTCAATTAATATTCGACAAAAGAGGCAGCAACATATAATGAAGTAAAAATAGCCTCTTCAACAAGTGGTGTTGGAGAACTGAACAGCTCCATGTTAAAAACTGTAATTTGAGCACCAACTTACACCATACACAAAAATGAATTCAAGGTGGTTAAAAGATTTAAATATAATGTATGACACCATTAAAGTCCTAGAGGAGAACATAGGCAGGAAAATCTCAGATTTTTCATGCAGCAATATTTTTACTGGTATGTCCCCTAAATCAAGGAACATAAAGGAGAGAATAAACAAATGGGATCTCATGAAAATAAAAAGCTTCTGCACGGCTAAAGAAAACATTATTAAAATGAAAAGAGAACCTACTGTATGGGAAAACATATTTGCCAATGTACCTCAGACAAGGGTTTAATCTCCAAAATATATAAAGAACTTACATGACTCCACTCTAAGAAGACAAGCAACCCAATTGAAAAATGGGAGCAGTAGTTGAACAGACACTTCTCCAAGGAGGACATACAGAGGATTCAGAGACCCATGAAAAGATGCTCAGTATTGCTAGCTATCAGAGAGATGCATATTAAAACCACAATGAGGTTCCACTTCACACCAGTCAGAATGGCCATCATAAACAAAGCAACAAACAACAAGTGTTGGAGAGGTTGTGGAGAAAAGGGAACCCTAGTGCACTGTTGGTGGGATTGCAGACTGGTACAATCACTATAGAAAGCAGTATGGAATTTTCTAAGAAAACTAAAAATCAACCCACCTTTTGACCCAGCAATTCCACTGATAGGATTATATCCTAAAAACCCTGAAACACCAATCCAAAAGAACCTATGCATCCCAATGTTCATAGCAGCACAATTTACAATAGCCAAGTGTTGGAAGCAACCTAGGTGCCCATCAGTAAATGAATGGATCAAGAAACTATGGTACATTTACACAATGGAATTCTATGCAGCAGAAAGAAAGAAGGAGCTCCTACCCTTTGCAACAGCATGGATGGAACTGGAGAGCATTATGCTAAGTGAAATAAGCCCGGTGGTGAAAGTCAAATACCATATGATCTCACCTTTAACAGCAACCTAATCAACAAAACAAAGGAGCAAGCATAATATAACCAAAGACACTAAAATTGAGAACAGGCTGACAGTCACCAGAGGGGAGAGTGGAGGGAATTTCAGGGGAAAAGAGGAAGGGTTTAGAGCCACAAGTATAAAGGACACATGGAGAAAATCTAAGGGTTGTGGAAATGGGAGGGAAGTGGGGAGGGCTGGGGAGGTGGGCTGGGTTGGGAATGAAAGGCAGAAAACTGCACAAGGACAACAATTAAAATTAAAAAAAAATTAAAAAAATACCAAAATAAACCATATGTGCAACAACATTGTAGAACCCAAATATATAAGGAAAATCTTGTAGGATTTCAAGAAAGATATAGATAGCAACACAATTATAATAGGGGATTTTAACACCCCACTATCAACAATGGATAGATCCTCCAAAGGATCTTTAAAAGAATCAACATGCATATTGCGGCACTGTGTGACACATCCCATTCGATGAAATGGACTTAAATTATATGTGTGTGTGTGCGCATGTGTATATATACACATATGTATGTGTATATGTATGTGTGTATGTATATATCTGTATTTATATGTGTGTATATGTATATATCTCTATGTATATATGTATGTGTGTGTATATGTGTGTATGTGTGTGTGTGTATAAACTCTAATCCCAAAGAAGCAATATACACTCTTTTAAAATGCACATGGAACATTTTTGAAAGAGAGACCCCATGTAGAACACAAAACAAGCATCAACAAATTCAAGGAAATTGAAATCATATCAAGCATTTTGTGGACCATAAGGACTTGAAACTAGAAAACAAAATAAATAAATAAACTCAAAAACATTCAAGTTTATGGAGATTGAATAGCATGCTATTAAACCTTGAATGGGCTAAAAGTGAAACAAGGGAGAAATTAATAAGTTTCTGAAAAAAAAAAATGAACACACAAGAGCCCACAATCTATGGGACACAGCAAAGGTAGTCCTGAGAGGGAAGTCCAGAGCAATACAAGGTTACCTAAAAAGATTGAAATATTTAAAATAAACAACTTAACCCTATATCTACAAGAACTGGAGGAAGAACAGCAAGGTCCAAAGTGAGTAGAAGGAAGGAAAAAATCAAGATCAGAGCAGAATTAAATGACATAGAGACTAAAAGCACAATTCTATGGATCAATAAATCCAGCAGCTGGTTCTTTGAAAAGATAAACACAATCAACAAGCCTTTAAGCAGATTCATCAAGAAAAAAAGAGAGGTGACAAAAAATTAAGATTAGAAATGAGAGAGTAGAGATTACAGCTGACACCAGAGAATACAAAGGATTGTAAGAAATTACTATGAACAACTATATGCCAAGAATTTGAAAACCTAGATGAAATGGACAAATTTCTAGAAAAATATAATCTTTAAAAACTGAATCAAGAAGAAACAGGAAGCCTAAATAGACTGATAACAGCTGGTGAAATTGAAGCAGAAATCAAAAAACTGCCAGCACAAAAGCCCAGGACTGGATGGTTTCATAGGTGAATTTTACAAAACATTTAAGGAAGAGCTAACTCCTGTCCTCGAACTATTGAAGAAAATACAAGAGGAAGATTCCCAAACTCTTTTTATAAGGCCAGCATTATCTTAATCCCCAAACCAGGTGAAGACATTATAAAGTAAGAGAACTACAGGCCAATATTGCTGATGAACATAGATGCTAAAATCCTCAACAAAATATGGGCAAACCACATCCAACAAACATTAAAAAGATCATACACCATGACCAAGTTGGATTCCGCCCAGGGATGCAAAGATGGTACAATATTCTCAAATAAAGAAACATAATATATCACATAAACAAAAGGAAAGACACAAATCACATAATCATATCAATATGTGGAAAAAGCATTTGATGAAGTATAGCACCCATTTTTGTTAAAAAACACTCAGGAAAGAGATTAGAGAGAGGATACCTCAAAATAATAAGGCCATATACGAGACACCTACAGTCAACACCATATTCAATGGGCAAAAACTAAAAGTTTTCCCTCTAAGATTAGGAACAAGACAAAGGTGTCTACTTTCACCACTTTTATTCTACATAGTAATGGATGTCCTAGACACAGCAATCAAACACAAAAAAGAAATAAAAGGCATCTAAATTGGAAAGGAGGAAGTAAAAATGTAATTGTTTGAAGATAACATGATAAAGTACATACAAATCTATAGAGATTCCATCAAAAGAAACTACTTGACCTAATAAGTAAATTTGGGAAAATAGTAGGATACAAAGCAAGTATTCAGAAATTGAGGGCATTTTTGTACACTGACAATGAAATATCAGAAACAGAAATCAGGGGGAAAAATCCCCATTTGCTCTAGCAACAAGAAAAATAAAGTAATTGGAATAAACCTAACCAAGGAGGCATATGATCTGTACTCAGAAAACCACACAACACTTAAGAGAGAAATTAAGGAAGACTCAAATAAATAGAAGCATATACTGTATTCATCGATTGGAAGAATTAACATCACCAAAATGTCCATATTACCCAAAGTAATTATAGACTCAACGAAATCCCTATTAAAATGCCAATAACATATTTCACAGATATAGAACAAACATTTCAAAAATTCATATGGAATCATAATCAATCTTATATGCCTGAGCAAGTTTGAGAAAGAATAACAAAGTAAGTGAGGTTACAATACCTGATGTCAAACTATATTACAAAACCACTGTAATCAAAACAGTTTGGTCCTGGCATAAGAACAGTACGTAGATTAATAGAACAGAAATGAGATCCCAGAAATAAACCCATGTCTGTATGGTCAATCAACTTTCAACAAGGGGCCAGGAGCATAGAAATGGAGTAAAAATATCCTCTTCAACTAACACTATTGGGAGATCTGGACAAATAAATCCAAAAAAAAAAAAAAAGAAAAAGAAAAAGACGTTTGACCACCTACTTACACCATACAGAAAATTAAACTCAAGATGGATAAAGGACATAAATATAAGTTGTAACACCATAAAAATCCTAAAGGTAACACAGTCTGGAACATCTCAGATATCCCATGAAGTATTATTTTCATCAATATGTCCCCTAGAGCAAAGGACATAAAAAAAAAGAATAAACAAATGGGATTTCATTAAATTAAAACGTATCTGCATAGCTAAAGAAAGCATCAGCAAAGCGAAAAGGTAACCAACTCTATGGGAAAATATATTTGCCAATGATATCTCAGACAATGGTTTGATCTCCAATATATATGAAGAACTCACATGAGTCCACACCAGAATGACAAACAACCCAATTAAAAAATGGGTGAAAGACCTGAAAAGATACTTCTCTAAGGAAGACAAACAGGGTCCAGAGACATATCAAAGGATGTTCAGCATCACTAACCATCAGAGAGATGCAAATTAAAACCACCGCATGTTACCTCTTCAGACCATTCAAAATGGCCATCATAACCAAATCAACCAACAATGAGTTCTGTCAAGGTTTTGGATAAAAACAAGCCCTGGTATACTGTTGGTGGGAATGCAGACTCATGGAGCCACTGTGGAAAACAGTATGCTATTTCCTAAAAACAAAAATAAAAACAGAACTGTCTTTTGACCTGGTAATTCCACTGCTGCGATTATACCCTAAGTATCCCGAAACACCAATTCAAAAGTAACTATGAACCCCAATGTTCACAGCAGCACAATTTCCAATAACCAAATGCTGGGAACAGTCTAAGTGCCCATCCATAAATGAGTGAATCAAAAAACTCTGGTATATTTATAGAATGGAATACTACACAGCAGAAAGAAAGAAAGAGCTCTTACCTGTTTTGGCAGCATCGATGGAACTGGAAAGTATTATGCTAAGTGAAATAGGTCAGGCAGTGAAAGGCAAATATCATGTGATCTCATCTATAAGTGGAACCTAATCAACAAAACAACAAGTGAGAAAAATAGACCAGAGACAAGGAAATGAAGAACAAACTGACAGTGACATGAGGGGAATGGGGAAGACATTAAGGGGGGAAAATGAAGAGTCCAGTCAAAGAACATATATAAAGGACACATGGACAAAGACCACAGGGTAGGGTGGATTCAATATGGGAGGGTGCAAAGATTCAATATGGCTGGGTAAGTGCAGGAAAGAGTAAAGGGTGAAAAATGTTGACAATGTAATTGAACAACAAAAAATTAATAAATAAAATGCTGTTTTTCTTCTCCTAAGAACTTGTAAAATGTTCCTTTCACTGATAATGGCTTTTTACCTTATAGTTTTTAAGTCCTCTATTTCCTTGGTCTTTTACCTAGTTTTTTTCTATTTATTATTAAAAGTGGATTATTAAAGTGTCCAATCTATTCTGGTTGAATTGTCAATTCCTTTGTTTATATCTGTCAATTTTGTTTCATGAGATTTAGGAGTCTGTTTGTAATGTTTATATTCTAGTAATAGTAATTTTTCCAAATAAAATGTCCTTTTTTCTCATGACATTTTTTAGTTTTCTTTACACGAATGATAAACTATCAGAAAAAGTAAGAAAACAGTGGGGAAGGGAATGTTTCTTCAATATATGCTGATGGAAAAATTGGATGATTATAAAAAGAAAAAGAAAAAAGAAACTAGACCACTAATTTACATCACACACACACACAAAATAAAAATGTATTAAGGATTTGGTCTTTTTTGCTTTTAAATTTATTTTATTATTATTATTATTATTATTATTATTATTATTATTAATCTTTATTATATTTTCCATTACCATTTAGTCCCTTTATGTCCTCCTCCCTCAAACAGTCACCACCCTGTTGTCCATGTCTATGAGTCCTTTTTCTTTTATGCTAAATCCCTCCATTCCCTAGCCTTCCCTTCCCCACTAGCTGTCATCTGTCTCCATCTATGAGTTGGTCTTTGTTTTGCTTGTTAGTTCAGTTTGTTCACTAGATTCCAGATACGGACATGCTTATTTCAAAAAATCACCTTTAATTTTCAGTTACAATTGACATAGATTATTATATTAGTTTCAGGTGTACACCCCAGTGATTAGACATTACATAACTTAATAAGTGATCATCCAGATAAATCTCTTTTTTTATTTTAATTTTTTTTTATTTTAATTGTTGTTCTTGTATACTTTTCTGTCTTTTACTCCCATCCCAGCCCACCACCCCAGCTCTCCCCACCTTCCTCCCATTTTCACCCCATCTAGTTTTTGTCCATGTGTCCTTTATACTTGTTGCTCCAAACCCTTCCCCTTTTCCCCTGAAATTCCCTCCCTTCTCCCCTCTGGTGACTATCAGTCCATTCTCAATTTCAGTGTCTTTAGTTATATTATGCTTATTTGTTTGTTTTGTTGATTAGGTTCCTGTTAAAGGTGAGATCATATGGCATTTGTCTTTCACTTCCTGGCTTATTTCGCTTAGCATAATGCTCTCCAGTTCCATCCATGCTGTCTTGAAGGGTAGGAGCTCCTTCTTTCTTTCTGCTGTATTAAGGATTTGAATGTAAGACCTAAATCCATAAACTTCCTAGAAGAAAACAGGAAGTAAACTTTTTTACATAGATTGTGGCAATATATTTTTTAATCTGACACCAAAAGAAAAGGCAAAAATAAACAAGCAGGATAACATTAAACTTAAAGGCTTCTGTGTAGCAAAGGAAACCCAACAAAATGAAAAAGTTATCTACTGGATGAGAGAAAATATTTCCAAGGCATATATCTGAGGCTAGATAACATGATGCAAAAAATGAAGGTGTTAACAATGAGATAAAGGGAAAAATAAAAAATACCTTGAAACAAATGAAAATGAGAACACAACAACCAAAATTCTATGGGATACAGGGAAAGCTGTCCTAACAGGGAAATTTATAGTGCTGCAGGCCCATCTCAAGAAACAAGAACTATCTTTAATAAAAAATTGAACTTTACATTTAAAGGTACTAGAGAAAAAACAAGAAACAAAGCCTAAAGTGAATAAAAGAAAGGAACTAATAAAAATGAGAGCAGAAATAAATAGTCTAAAAAACAATGAAATAGATCAGTTGAATCAATTTATTTTTTTAAAAAAAGATAAGCAAAATTGACATAACTTTAATTAAACTCATCAAGAAAATAAGAAATATTTTGAAATGGCTGTGGAGTAAGTAGAGCTATACAGAACTCCTGACAGGGCCAAATCAGATTTATAGCTAAATTATGGAGCAATCAACATGAATGACCAACAGATGGACAACTGAACAGGAGTATTACACCCAAGGATTTATAGAAGAAACTACACAGAAACTGGTAAGAAGGGCAGAAATGCAAAGAGAGTTTGTCTCTGCATCTACATGTGGAGTCAGAGAAGCTGGAGTGATATCTCAGCTGAACCCCCCCCCTCCGAGGATCATGGAGTCTTATCTCCATGTCAGGATACCCAACTCAGAATGCCAGGGCTTAGAAGAGGAACCTGTGTAGCATCTGGCAGTGAAAATCAGTGGGATGTTTTCTTCTGGGAAAAAGGGAGTCTTCTAGAGTCTTAGGAGTTCTACTAAAGGGCTAATGAACAGGAGCTTGCTCTTGGGCATTAATCTCAGTCTCCAATTCAGGGAATGTGACTCAGGGCATATGAGAGTCATAAACAGAAGGCCTTGGTGGCATGTCCCTAAAAAGCCATCTGCAGGGTCAGCTATTCAGGTCTTGGTCTGAGTCAATATCCCACATTACTATCCATTGTCATCTTTCCAAAACTGAGCAGTCTCATTCTTACACCATCAGCCTGGAAGTCCACTAACCTGGTCTTTCTAATACTTCTGACAGCACCCTGCCAAGCTTGAATATGGACTGTTTCAAATTGTTATAAACTGTTATAGAATATAGGACTGTTTGCTGCACTCACCAGGGACTTTTGGTGAGCTCTTTTTCTGGAGAAGCTATAGGCACACTCTCAGACAAACATTGAACTGTGGGGCTTTAGAATAGGGACCAGTCTTCCTCCTAACCTGCAGGCTTAACCAGCATCACTCCCAATAGGACACTTTTGTTCTATCTTCCCATGTCCCAGTGGCCATGAGTTTCTGAGCTCAGTTTTGCAAGGAAAGGAAAGGGTGCTAAGAGTTCAGACCTTTGGGACATATTTTTCTCACAGGCTCTGATCTGGGGATCAAATGGCATGGCTAAGGAACTGGAGGAAGGTACAGAGCTCATCCCTTCTCAGGGATATGCTGCCACCAAACTCAATGGAAGACTGTCTAGATCTTTCTCAAGTTCCACAGCCCTGTTGTGTGGATCTCAGTTCCACAGGTGGAAAGAAACACCACTAAGATTTGGTAACCATGAAGCACATTCCCTCAGACTCTTCTGTCTGAGTCTCTGTATGCATGGCTTCGGAACAAAGGAGAGGTGAGAAGCTTGCCACCTTCCTGCAGGATCAAACAGCACCATCCACAATGAAAGACTGTCTTGATCTGTTCACCCAAGTTTTGGTGTCCTTGCTTGGCTGAGCAAGACTCAATCAAAGGAAAGAAATGTCACTAAGAACTGAAATATTTGAAACATGTCTCCCTCAGGTGCTCTGGTCCAGGGTTTGAGTGGGTATGGATACACAGCTAAGGGCACGTGGAGAGTTCACTCCACTGTTGTGGGTTCAGCCAGTGAACACTCAACCTAAGAGTGTCTTGGTCTGTTTTCTAAAGTAACCATGGCCCCAACTTACTGAACTTGCTCCCATAATGGGGATAAGATAGCAGGCTACACCCAACCTGAACCAGTGGTTGTACTCCTCCTGAGGGACCTAGAGTTGGAAACTTTAGAAGAAACAGTGGTGTGGCTGTTGAGTAGTGGCCACATACTCCCCACTGAGTGCCTGACCATGCTGCTCCCAAGTAGGGGACCCATTAGCCCAAAGAATCTGACAGGTAGGTGTCAAACTCAGAGAGACTTGGATCTTTTAATGATGTGTCCCTATCTCTGAGCTTCAAGAAGCCAACCCTTGTACATAGCTTTCACCCTCCTGTGCATATTCAGGCTCAGAAGATTCATCCATAATCAGCTAATAGCATGGTAGTTTTAAGCATGTAGCCCAAAGCTGGTTATACACAGCATCTGGCTTTGAACATTACCAAAATCCTATCTACCTTGGCCCAGAACAAACACATACAGTGGTGTGCTTCAAACCTCACCAAAGCTCAACCCAACTAATCATAAAAATGGAACAGCAAAATGGAACTTCAGCAGGCACTAGAACCTACTGAGAACAACTCTACCTCAAAGGAGCAACCCCTGAACAGTGACTTATATACAGTGAAAGAATTCTATACTTATAGTCACTGACTCTGAAGGTAAACTTCACCCATGAGCAAGCCAAGACAGTATTCAAGACCCAACTACAACAATAGAGGGAATATAGCCCACAAAAGAAAGTATTTTTATTATTTTATTTTATTTTTATTTATTTTATTTTGATTTTTGTTGAAGTACAATTATCTCCATTTTCCCCAAATCACTCCCAACCCCACCACACCCATCCCAACTCCCATTCTTGATTTTACTCCCCTTTGAATTTCTCCATGTGTATTCTATACATGTTCTCTGATAACCCTTCCCATTTCCCCCACCATAAACACCACCCTTTACCTTCTGGTTGCTGTTAGTTGGTTCTTTATTTCAACCTCTCTTGTTATATTTTGCTTGCTTCTTTGTTTTGTTGATTAGGTTCCACTTACAGGTGAGATCATATGGTAACTGTCTTTCATTGCCTGGATTATTTCAATCAGCATAAAGCTCTCCATATCCATCCATGGTATTGCAAAGTGTAGGAGTTCCTTCTTCCTTTCTGCTGCATACTGTCATATTGTATAAATATACCATGTTTTTTTGACCAACTCATTTACTGAAGGCACTTAGGTTACTTCCAGCACTTGGTTATTGTAAATTGTGCTGCTATGAATATTTGGGTGCATAGGTTCTTTTGAATTGCTATTTTAAAATCCTTAGGGTATGATCCCAGCAGTGGAATTGCTGGGTCAAAGGGCAGTTCCATTTTTTAGTTTTCAGAGGAAATTCCATACTATTTTCTATAGTGGATACACCAGCTTGCCTTCCCAACAACAGTGTACAAGGGTTCCCTTTTCTCCACAGCCACACTAGCACTTGCCTGTTGATATATTTACAATGGACATTCTGATTGGTGCGAAGTGGTACCTCATTGTGGTTTAAATCTGCATCTGTCTGATGGCTAGTGACACGGATCAATGTTTCATATATCTCTGGACCCTCTGTGTGTCCTCCTTGGAGAAATGTCTGTTCAGGTCTTTACCCATTTTTTAATTGGGTTGTTTGTCTTCATGGGGTAGAATCATGTGAGTTGTTTATATATTTTGGAGATTAAACCCTTATTTGAGGTAACATTTGTAAATATTTTACCATACAGTTGTTTCCCTTTTCATGTGGCTGATGTTTTCTTTAGCCATGCAGAAGCTTTTTATTTTGATGAAGTCCTATTTGTTTATATTTATCTTAAAGTCCCTTTCTCTAGGAACACATTGGTGAAAATATTGTTACATGAAATATCTGAGATCTTCTGCCTAATTCACCTCTGGGACTTTTATGATGTCATGACTTATATTTAAGTCTTTTATCCATTTGAATTTCTTTCTGTGTATAGTGTAAGTTGGTGGTCGAGTTTCGTTTCTTTTCTTTTTTTCCTTCCTTCCTTCCCCCTTCCTTCCTTCCCCCCTTCCTTCCTTCCTTCCCCCTTCCTTCCTTCCTTCCTCTTTCTTTCTTTCTTTCTTTCTTTCTTTCTTTCTTTCTTTCTTTCTTTCTTTCTTTCTTTCTTTCTTTCTTTCTTTCTTCTTTCTTTCTTTCTGCATGCTTTTGTCCAGATCTCCCAACACCATTTGTGGAAGAAGATCTTTTTACTTCATTTTATGCTTCATCCCCCTGTGTCAAATATTAATAGACCATAGAGCTTGGGTTTATTTCTGGGCTCACTATTCTGTTTCATTGATCTGTATGTCTGTTCTTAAGCCAGTACCAGATTCTTCTGATTATTGTAGCCTTGTAATATAGTTTGATATAAGGTACTGTGTTCCCTCCTTTGTTCTTCTTTCTCAAAATTGCTGACCATTCAGAGTTGTCTATGGTTCTATATAAAACATTGAAATGTATTCTTTCAGTCATTTTTTTTCTGGGGAACTGCTTATTTTGCCTTTCATTTTAATTGAAAGCTTTGTTTGATAGAATAGTCTTTGTCGTAGGCCTTTGCTTTTCATTACTTGAAATATTTCTTGCCATACCCTCTGGCTTTTAGTGTTCCCATTGAGAATTAAATGCTGAACTTATGGGGGCTCCCTTGTTATCTCCTGTTTCTCCCTTGCTATCTTTAAGATTCTCTCTTTGTCTTTTAATTTTGCCACTTTAGTTATGACATGTCTTTCATGTCATTTGTTCCTCTGTACTTCCTGAATTTATGTGACTTTTTCTCTCATCAAATTAGGGAAATTTCTATCATTATTTTTTCAAACAGGTTTTCTATCCCATGCTCCTCCTCTTCTCCTTTTGGTATCCCTATTACACAGATATTATTACATTTCATGCTCTCTTGCATGTCCCTTAACCTGTCTTCATTCCTTTGAGTTTCCTTTTTCTTGCTCATTCTGAGAGTTTTTTCTTCGAGCTTACTGATTTATTCCTCTGCTTCATCTAGCCTGCTTTTGATTCCCTCATCTCTGTCCTCAATTCAGAAATTGTATTCTTCATTTCCTCTTAGCCCTTGTTGATAGTGTCTGTGTCCTTTTTCATGCTGGTGTGGTTTGAAGTAAGGTCCTTGTAGTTTCCCTGTAGTCTTTGGTAATTCTCACTGAGCTCATTGACCTTCCTTATAACCATTGCTTTGAACTCAATATGTGACATTTGACTTTCCTTTATTTCATTTAGCACTCTGAGGATTCCTCCTTTCCTTTCAATTGGAGGTTTTTTGTCTTTCCATTAATTGTGAGACTCTTCTTGTTTGCTTTCTTTTCTAAAATTTATCTGTTTTGAACCTCAATTTTGTGGTGTGAACTTCTATGGTAGGAAACCTGTGAGATTTAATAGTGCAGTGTCCTTTATCTCCTGACATTGATGCTGTTGGTATGCCCTTTATGCCATTTATGTTAGTTCTCTGGATGTAATTGGGATTTGATTTTTGTTGGGTCCTTTTTTGGTGCATCCTTTCCTTCAACTGTAGATTAAGGGTCAGTCCACCCACCACACATTGCATGTTGTTGTGCATGTTCTGCTAGAATAAAACCACAAAACTCTGAATGCAAATCCACATCTGCAAAAATAACTCACCCATGCATCCCACTATCAGCAGGAAATGAACCAGTTATTAATAAGTGTGTAAGAGATTAAGACTCTTGTAGGATCTGGCCAAGATGGATGCATAGGTAGACACACTGTGTCTCCTTGCACAACAAAAAGAAGGACAACAAAAATTTAGAAACTAAAAAACAACTGGTACTGACACAAAATTGAACTGTATGGAAGTCCAACAACCAAGAAGTTAATATAGACACATTCATCCAAAATGGTAGGAGAGGATGGGTCCGGTAGATGGGCGGAGAGGGGTTGAGGCAAAAAAGTGGTAGCTGGAGGACCCCAGGTGCGCAGGTGGCAGCTGGAAGACCCCAGGTGCGGGGTGGCAGTGGGTGAACCCAGCAAGGTGGCAGAATGTGGATGGGCATGGCGTGCAAGGCTGCTGGCAAGACTAAGCGGTCCCATATTCACGAGCAGATAAACCAGGTGAAACTGGGGATCAAGAAAGACCTCACAGCCCAAGGCTCCAGTGTGGGGAAATAAAGCCTCAATACACCAATTAAAAACACCTGTGGGGGTTGAGGTGCTGGGAGAGACTCCCAGCCTCACAGGAGAGTTTGTTGGAGAGACCCACAGGGACCTAGAATGTACAGAAGCCCACCCACATGGAAATCAGCACCAGAAGGTCCCAGTTTGCTTGGGGGAAGGTACGGAAGGCCAGCAGAGAGCAGAGCAAGTGCCCTTGTTCCCTCTTGGACTGCTCCCCCACAGACAGCATCAAATGCAGCAAGGTGGGTTGCCACACTCTGGTGAATACCTAAGGCTCCACCTCTCAATATATAACAGGCATGTCAAGACAAAAAAAAAAAGGCCCAGAAGAAAGAACAGGTCAAAGGTCCAGAAAAAATATAACTAAGCGACCAAGAGGTAGCCAACCTATTAAATGCGCAGTTCAAAACACTGGTAATCAGGATGCTCACCAAGTTGGTTGAATTCAGTTGCTAATTAGATGAAAAAAATGAAGGCTATGCTAATGAAATAAAGTAAAATGTACAAGAAACCAATAGAGATGGGAAGGAAACTGGGACTCAAATCAATGGTGTGGACCAGAAGGAAGAAAGAAACAACCAAACAGAACAGAATGAAGAAAGAAGAATTCAAAAAAATGAGGGGAGGCTTAGAAACTTCTAGGACATCTTTAAAAGTTCCAACATCCAAATTATAGGGGTACCAGAAGGGGAAGAGGAAGAGTAACAAGTGGAAAATTTGTTTGAATGGATAATAAAGGAGAACTTCCCTAATCTGGCAAAGGAAATAGATGTCAGGGAAGTCCAGGAAGTTCAGAGAGTCCCAAAGAAGTTGGACCCAAGGAGGAATGCACCAAGACACATCATAATTACATTACCCAAGATTAAAATGAAGGTGAGTATCCTAGTAGCAGCAAAAAATAAGGAGACAGTTACTCACAAAAGAGTTCCCATCAGACTGTCAGCTGATTTCTCAAAAGTGACCTTTCAGGCAAGAAGGGGCTGGAAAGAAGTATTCCAAGTCATGAAAGTCAAAGACTTACATCCAAGATTGTTTTATCCAGCAAAGCTTTCATTTGGAATGGAAGGGAAGATAAAGTGCTTCTCAGATAAGGTCAAGTTAAAGGAGTTCATCATCGCCAAGCCCTCATTATATTTAATGTTAAAGGGACTATCTAAGAAAAAGAAGATAAAAAAATGTACAGTAAAATGACAGCAAACTCACAATTATTAACAACCACACCTAAAAAAAAAAAAAAAAAAAAAAAAAAAAAAAAAAAAAAAAAAAAAAAAAAAAAAAAAAAAAAAAAAAAAAAAAAAGCTAAGCAAACAACCAAAACAGGAACAGAACCACAGAAATAAAGATCACATGGAGGCTTATCAACAGGAGAGTGGGCAGAGGAGAGAGGGGAAAAAGGTACAGAGAATAAGTAGCATAGATGGTAAGTAGCAAATAGACAGGGGGAGCGCAAGAATAGTATGGGAAATGTAGAAGCTAAAGAACTTATAAGTATGATACATGGAAATCAACTAAAGGGGGGGAATGTCGATGGGAGGGGGTGTGCAGGGTGGAGGGGAGTGAAGGGGTGAAAATGGGGCAACTGTAATAGCATTATCAATAAAATATATTTAAAAAAGACTATTGTAGGAAAGGAGAGAAACTATAGTATAAAACCTAATGACTTAACATGAACAAACTTGATAGACAAGAAACAAATGTTAAAAAGCCATTCAGGAAATAAAATATCACGAATCATGGGGAAGATCACAGTGGATTTTATCTCAGTAGACTCCAATACTTACCACTGTTTTTTCTTTCTGGATCCACCTCTGGTGATGTCAGATGTTGATCCCATTTGACCTTAGGCAGCCTGCTTTCAGCTGTCAGGGACCTAC
The DNA here is from genome assembly GCA_004027475.1 of Anoura caudifer. Taxonomy (NCBI): domain Eukaryota; kingdom Metazoa; phylum Chordata; class Mammalia; order Chiroptera; family Phyllostomidae; genus Anoura; species Anoura caudifer. Next base: position 16,989 of record PVKU01005808.1, read on the forward strand.
TGTCTGTGGTTGACTCCTTTGATTTTTAATCTAGTCACTCCACACTTAGCAGTCAGGCTTAAGCACCACAGAGCCTGACAGAGTCCCTCCTGGTGTTGGGGCTATTGTTTACCCTCAGGCTGCTGCCACTCAAGGTGAATGGTCTGACTGAACATGATGGCTGCTTTGTATGGGGGGTGATTCTGCACTGAGATCTGAACACATATTCTCTCAGTTCATTCTCCAAAACTTCCTTTCCTAACCTCTCCTCAAGTATCTCCAGCTCACTCTGGCCTTGCCTTTACTGGAGCACAGGGTAAGTGGCTGAAAATGAAAAATTTTGTGTTGGCCTTTTAAATGACTTTTTTTAAAAAAATCTGCAGCCTTCCATCTCTGGCAGAGAATAACTCTGCTGTTTTCTGCTGTTTGTATCTGTGTGCTTTAGGGGCTCTGATGCTCTAGGCTGGTGATCTCAGCTTAGGTTTTAGACCCTAGACCCCACACTTCTCAGGGAAATCCAACTGATTGTTAATTATCTCTCCGGTGCTGCCAGCTGTAGGCATCTAGCCAGGCTTCTTGATTGTCCACCACACTCCTTACCAGTCAGGTTGTGCTGAACTGATTCTTCTGTCTGTTGGAGGTTATAATTCTTTTCTATGGCTATTCAGTTGTTTTTTTCTGGTTGATTTCTGCACAATTTATTTGTAATTCCAGCTTGGTCCTAGGAGGATAGTGTGACTTCCATTCACTTCTCCACCATCAAATATCAGTTTCTTAACAATCTGGAGCACTAGAGGGGCTAGTAAAAAAAAAACAAACCCAAAAACAAACAAACAAAAAACCCCCACACACATTTCTGGAACACCTAGCTCAGGTGATGAAGATTACACTGTGGCGAACAACAAAGCACCTATTAGACGTCAGAAAGACCTCATAACATGCTTGGGAGTTATAGCATATCACCTAATATACAGAGTGAAACAGAAGAAGACAAAATGGTGAGACATGGTAATATGAATCAATATGATAGAAGGGAAATCTCCAGAAGAAAATGAAAGAAAATGGAAGCAACCTAGATACCAGATGAAGAGTTTAAAACAATTGTTATAAGGATGCTCAAGGACCTTAAGAGAAAAACATATTTTCTCAGTAAGAACTTAAACAAAAAAGTAGTAAGCATTTAAAAAGACATAAACCATTAAAAACAACTAGTCAGAAATAAGCATACAATATCTAAAATAAAAAATACAGTAGAAGAAGTCAACAGCAGGTTAGATTAAGTGGAGGCTGAAATCAGTGATTTTGAGAGCAAGAAAACAGTAAGCATCCAAGCAGAGCAACAATAAAAAAGAGAATTAAAAAGAAAGAAAACTGAGGTTCTAGGTTGGTGAACTACAGTGCTTCCATGTGCCCTCAAGTCAGGTCTCAAACTCCATGAAGACAGACACCATTCAGGACACTGCCCAATGCCTCTTCATCTGGCTATTGATTTAGAATTCCAGGCAAGGGGAGGCATAGGTAGTAACCTTTCACTTCCTCACACAACCAAAAGAAGGATAACAACCAATCTAAAATCAATAAGCAACCAGAAGTGCCAGAAAATCCAACTGCATGGAACTCCAACAACCACGGAATTAAAGAAACAATCAAACAGAACAACCAGACTGGTAAGTCTGCAGACAGAGAGAAACCATGGTGAGGTGGCAGACTGTGGGGGTGGGGTGGGCTGCAGCAAGGTGGCGGGATGCGTGGGAGGTGCTGACTTAAGAGGAAACTGAGACTCAGAGTTGGCAGTGGACTATGATGGTTGCTGTGGTGGGAGGATCTCCCAGTCATACATGAGAGTTCATTGAAAAGTGAGCTAGAGATAGGCAGGTGAGCTGCATTGTTCCATCTCTGGCCCCTCCCCCACAGGCAGCACCACAGCACAGCAAAGAGGTTTGCCCTGCCTGGGTGAATACTGAAGGTCCCTACCACTTACAACTCTTATCAGGGGCCCTGAGCAAAGAAATAGGGCCAAAATTAAAGAACAGAGCAAAACCTCAGAAAGAGAGCTAAGCACGGCAGATATAACCAATCTATGTGATGGAGAATTTAAAGCCCAGGTAATCAAAATGCTCACAGATCTGATTGAGCTTGGTCAAAAAGTGAAAGAACAAAAGAAAGATACCCAAAATGAGATAAAGCAAAATATTCAGGGAACCAACAGTGACAGGGAGGAAACCAGGGCTCAAATCAATGATTTGGAACAAAAGGAATAAATAAACATCCAACAGGAACAGAATCAAGAAACAAGAATTCAAAAAAGTGAAGAGAGTGTTACAAGCCTCTGGGACAACCTGAAACGCTCCTATATCTGAATTATAGGGGTCCCCAAAAGAGAAGAACAAGAACAAGAAATGGAAAACTGATTTGAAAAAAATAATGAAGGAAAACTTCCCCAATCTGGTGAAGAAAATAGACTTCCAGGAAGCTTGGGAAGCCCAGGGAGTTCCAAAGAAGTTAGACCCAAAGAGGAACACACCAAGGCACATCATCATTAAGTTACCCAAGATTAAAAACAAAGAGAAAATCTTAAAAGCAGTAAGAGGAAAGGAAAGAGTTACCTACAAAGGAGTATGCATAAGGCTATCAGCTGATTTCTCAAAATAAACCTTACAGGCAAGAAAGGGCTGGAAAGAAGTATTCCAAGTCACAAAAGGCAAAGACCTACATCCAAGATTACTCTATCCAGCAAGGCTATCATTTAGAATGGAAGAGCAGATAAAGTTCTTCCCAGATAAGGTCATGTTAAAGAGGTTCATCATCACCAAACCCTTATTATATGAAATGTTAAAGGGACTTATGTAAGGAAAAGAAGATCAAAAATATGAATAGTAAAATGACAACAAACTCACAAGTATCACAAATGAACCTAAAAAAATGAAAGAAAGAAAAATAATGAAAACCAAAACTAAGCAAACAACTAGAACAGGAACAGAATCAGAGAAATGGACATCACATGGATGGTTTTAAGTGGGGAGGGGGAGAAAAGGGGGGGAAGGTACAGGGAAGAAGAAGCATACTTGATAGGTGTTAAATAGATGGGGAGAGGTCAAAAATGGTATAGGAAACAGAGAATTCAAAGAACTTATATGTACAACCCATGGACATGAACTAAGAGTGAGGGGTGCTGGAAGGTTGGGGGTGCAGGGTAGAAGGGGGATAAAGGGGAAAATTGGGAAAACTGTAATAGCATAATCAATAATATATAATTTAAAAAGTATACAATAAAATATACTTTAAAAATAAAAAATAACTGAAAAAGAAAGAAAATTTAAAAGACCTAAGAGACAAGTGTAACAACATCTGCATCATAGTCATACAAAAGCATGGTAAGTGAGTGAAAGCATGGCAAGTGAGTGAAAGCATGGCATTTGCACCATGCTCTACCTTTTAAAGGCCTCTCATAAAACACTTTCCTAGTTTTTGCATCAGCTTTGCATGCCTTTTATGTGTGTGTTATGCATGCACTATCCTGGTTCTTGGGTGACACACACATGGGGCATCTTTGGTGTTTCTCCATCTCTCCCCATTTCTGGGGGTGGAGTTCATCACCCCTGCATTACATTTCTGTCCTTCCCCAGTCTGGATTTTTGTAGTTTTACAAGGGCAGATGGAAGAAGGTCTCATTCTTCTGTAACTACTTCCTACTAATGAAGAAACGTAGTCCTATCTATCCCCTGGTCCAGGGAACCCTAATAAATGGGGTTTTGAGTGGAGAGGAGTCTTCATGTGAGGGACAAATGTCTGGTAATGTCCAGGTCAGTTAGTTGTCCCTGGAAAGCAGCATGCACAATGTCCAAAGGGTGACATTACTGGATGAGTTGACATCCTTGTTGTAATCTGGTGGCAACAATTTGGCAAGCAGGTTAGAAGGTACAATAAGAACCATAACAACTAAACTTAAAAGGTAGGGATTAATTCTACAGTGTCCCTGATTAAGAAAAAAATGGTTTACCTGGAGGAAGGTTTGCAATATGTGTCACATCTGTCTGAAGCCTTACTGCCTACTATACTCAACGTGATTAGGCTTACAGGAATAGCCTTAGATTCCACTCCCCTTAACACTTCTGGACTCTTTGCGTCCAAACTATTAAGGCAGAAACCAAAGCAGTTTTAAAATGAAGCTGATAGATAACCTCATACTTCATCAACACAACTGTTTAGTCAAGCCAAACTTTAGTCCCAGGAGGTAGTGATGCAGGTGGGCTTCTCAATAAGGCCTACACATTTTACTGATACCTTAAGTTTAGGGTTTTTTTTTTTTTTTTTTTTGAGAATATATTCAGTTGCACACCTGAATATATTCATTGCTGGAATGATACTAAGCACTGATAATATGATATCATCTGGTTGAACTCTCAAGTGAAAACAAACTTTGAAGACAGTTAGCTGCACTATATAGTCCAATGATCATGACAGAGCATCGTGATTTTCCTTAAAACCTGATTCCTCTCCTTAAGATCACCCTCATTGGCCTCAAAGAGACTGCCAGTTTTCAATTTTGCCTCATCTCATGAAAACAAGAGCAGCACTGAACACATAGTCTTTTTTAAGTCCACTTTGCTGGAACTTCCTCAATGAACCTTTATATTGACCCTTCAGGGCATAGAAGCCAAGCCCCATAACTGCCATATGTTGTTACCTGCAGTACCTGTATTCCTTAAAGTCCTTGAGGTTTCCCACTGTGTCTTAAGGTTCCTCCATGCCATCTTTCAGGAAAACAACCTTCTTTACTTCCCTGGAAAGACTGCCATGAACCACAAGACCAAACAAGGTACCAGGCCACTTCTCCAGTGGTTTTTTATATGCTTCCAAAGTCAATCTTAGTACCTCAAGGCTTTTTGGTAATAACCAGAGCCCAGGCATGCCTCCTTTAGGCATGATATTTCATTCAACATGTTGCTTATTAAAACCATAATTTGAAACCAGTCTTATTGGTTTCATGCAAAAGAAATTTTGTATCATTTTTCACTAAGAATGCCAAATTCTAGAGGGATCAGGTAGGGAGAAAAATACAAAGAAAAAAGGAAAATACTTGTCCTTCAACTATCCAACAAAAACTCATATCCATGCCTTGTATCTTTCATTAGTTACTACTTGGTGTAAAATTTTAACTCTCCCTTGGTAACCTCAATTTATTTTCAAAACAGAAACAAAACAAAATCCAAAGCAAAGACAGAGTTACAAAAAGAGTAAGAGGGGAATAAAACTAGCCTTAGAATCTTATCTCCCACCAACTGGTCACTCTAACCAGTCACACAGATGACCTTTCTCCCATCTCAAATAGCACAAAGCCCCAGTGGTACAGACGTTATTTTGCCTCATCCAGCTCTAATTGGCACCAGATGACCTTTCCTAAGTCCCTAGTGATATGAAGTTCTAAATTGCAGATGCATATTCTCACCCCAACTAGATTCCACCCAGTACCAATGGCATGAAGTCCCAATGGTAGAGGCATTCCCTTGCCTACCAGTGCATTCACTGGTCTCCTGGTAGAGCCATGACCTCTCACCAACTGGTCTCATGACAGAGACATGCTCTCTCATTCCAGCTAGCTCTAACTAGCACCAAATGACCATTCTTATGTCCAAATGGTATAAAGCACTAAATGACAGAGATATTCTAATGCCAACCAGTACCACAAGAGACTTTTATGAGGTCTAAATGGCATGAAGCCCTAAATGGCAGAGACAGAGGATTCTCAGTATAAATAAAACAGTTAAGTTCCCCAGTTCCCAAAGATCAGAAAGCAAGAAACAAAACAACATAAAGCAAAGAATAACTCAACTCAAACACAGAGGTTTCTTTTCTAAAAATAAAAATACTTAAAAAAGACCTTTCTATGGCCTCTACAACATTAACAAACCTTTTTTTAGCTTTCTCTATACTTCCTGCAATCTTCCTAAACATTTTCACTCAGGAATAATCATAACTCACTTTTAATCCTTGTCCTTTTTAATGATGGAATGGACAACACTCAAACTCAGCATCTGGTAGCTAAAAGCCTCTAAATCTGCAAACATATTCTCCTACACAATTCTACTTTAACCTTTTTGTCACACAAACATTTAAATTTGTTTACAATTTGAAAATAACATAGGAATGACTGATAAACATGAGAAAACATGGTTCCATTTCTCTGGTTCGATTAAGGAAGTAATCAAATGCATGCACCAAAAACCCCTAGAAAGAAATCTCAGGCATTAAGTTTCTCCCTCCCCCTCACCTAAGCACAGGCATTGTAAGTTCAAAAATAAAAAAAAAAAATAAAGAAAAGAAAATACTGGCACTTACAAGAAAAATTAAATCTCCACTGTCATTTTTAAAATAAGCATTTGGAGTAGAAGCTAACAACTTAGATGGTGCAGAAAGCAAATTAGGCAATGTCTAAACAAATGTTAATAATTTAGTGTAATATAAAAAAATTACCATTTTTACTTAAGCATGAATTAAGAAAATATAAATTGTATTTACATAATTATAAACTATGTCTTTGACTTCTTTTTTACCATCTTTTCTCATCTCTTCTTTATGTTTTCAAATTTCCAAGCTAATATATAGAACAAATTGTCAATACCCTGTCATCTTTGCTGATGTTTCAATAAAAGGAATTCTGTAACTTCTTGCTAGTTCTAAGCGTGTTTTTGTGTCTACTGTTCTAAAAGGCAAATCATATTTATTTCCTACTAGGACCATGGGTACACTTTCAGAGTCTTTAACTCTGTTTACTTCTCTGGAATAGTGATTATCTTCAAATGATTTAGTATTATTTAAGGCAACTACAAAAAGAAACCCCTCTCTAGTTCTCATATACTGGCCCTTCATTGCACTGGACTCCTCTTGAACTGTTGTGTGGAGAATATCCAAGAAACAGATTTCTTTACCAATTACTACTCATTTTAGGTAGGAACTCTTTATTGTGGATTATATTCATCCACAAAGCAATTCTGAGTTACCTGTATTGTCAAGACACTCTTGCCTATGTCACCAGTTCCGACTACTGCAAGTTTATAATCAGCCATTTTCAGCTGACCTGAGAGCCACCAAGCCTCCATTCCCTGTCTGTGCCTTCAGTGCTTCCACAAAACTTGCCAAATTCTCACCCAGACCCTAGTCCTAAGCCCTAAAACTCAGGTGATCATTCCTCCTTCCCATAGTCTATTCCTTTCCCAGACCCATTTCCTTTCCACCTTCCAGGTGTGTTTAAGTGGCTGACACCCCTAGTGGGTGTGTAGAGGAATTCCCAGTAACTGGGAAGCCTCAGTCTCACTCCTTGAGGGACTTAACTTGCCACAAGGGGCTAGGGGCCCTTGTTGGGTGCCACTACTATAATCAAATGATTGGGGTCTTACTGCTTGTTGCCCACAGGTAATAACTCTGGAGACAGAGCCTTGTAGAAAGAAAAATGGAAATCATACATATAAATAATACATAAATAATTTTTTATGCCCATCTCCACCCCTGCCACCAGAGGAGCAAGCAGGATGCTGGAAGGTGGCTGCTCCAGTGATTTTCCACAGCTTCACATGTGGGGGGAGGGCATAAGGCTTGTTGTCCAGCCATGGTGCCATCCAGGACCTGCCTTCTGAGATCTGCTAGCCCTAATCTCATTTCCTTACTTTGCTGTTCCCTTCTTACCAGCCTTGCTCCAAATACTGTAGTGCTCCTCCCCTATTTGGCAATAGGGGCCATTGCCAAATGGCCTGTACTGGTGGGCAGCTGCTGCCATGGTTTCCTGTCTGAGGGAGGGGCACATGGCTTGCTGGCTCAAGCCAGAGGCATGGACCATGGTTGGAGTGGCAACTATGCCACTTCCTGCCTGGGAGAGGGATATAGGTTTTGCTGGCCCAGGCCTCCTTGAGCCCACTATCTTAGCCTCCCTCCAACCTTCCTCCTGAGCTTCCTCCTCTTCTCTCATACCTGAAATCTGCTGGCTCCTGGACAGGCAGATCCTGGAAAACTATGGCAGAGGGCATTCAGAATCCCTCCAGTTAGATCCCTAGATCAAGAAACACAGCCCCCAGCTACATTCACCAGCCAGGGATGGGTGATTAAGAGCATAACATTTGCACATAATCCACCTTATAAAGACACCCCCATAATCCTCTGCATGGTGGAAGTAGATGGGAGGGTATAACCCTCCCAATCAATAACCTTCCTAGACCTTGTTGCCAGCCTTATGCCCCTTTGTGTGTGTGCATGTGTGTGCACGTGCATGTGTGTGCTCATATGTGTATGTGTGTGTATTTTATGCACACATCCTCCCAGTTGCCAGGCTGACATTAGCACTGTTTTTGGCTCTTCTCTACCCTCCCCATTTCTGAAGGGAAGTTTTCCTCATTATACTTTGACTCAGTGATCCCACTTCTGGGTGTATATCCAAAGAAACCTACACCATTATTTTGAAAGACAGAAGCATCCCTATGTTCATTGCAGAATTATTTGCAATCACTACCTCTCCCTTTTAGAGAAAACTCCTCAAGTTACTTCAGTCATGTTAATAGGCTGAAATATAAATGACAAAAGACTTCTCCTGTACTATCACTGCCTACAAGGCAGCTCTCTGTGAATCATGATCAGGCTAAAACTCCTTCCCCCAAAGCTCTTCATAATGAGGCATCAACCAAGCATTTTCCATCACCTAAACAGGTGTTAGTCTACTCCCAGAAAGTTATAGGCTTTTTATAAATTATAACAGTGAAATTAATTTGGCAAAGTGAAAAAATATCTTTGTGATATTATGTAGTAGATAAAGCATAGTACACATTATACCCCATACTGAGACCACAAGGTGTCATGAGGTGTGCTCATGGACAGGATCTACAGGTAACAGGCTCAGAAGACAAATATTTTGTTGTAGTCTAATGAGAATGTGCCTGATTCTTTTCTTTGGTTTTATGTGCCTTATTAGTGTCATTTTATGAAGGAAACAATAAAAATTAATAATTAAGAAAGGACTGATAGAAAGGAGGAGGGAGGGAAGGAGAGAAGTAGAGAGTGAGAGGAGACAAAAAGGGAGGTTCAACATTATTTGGGCTGCAGGCAAAAGGTAATCCCTTCATATTTGAAACCAGCTATGGTTCATGAATAATGAAAGGATATCTGAGCCTTATTTATTTTCAAATATTTATGTAGTATAGTAAAAGTTGGGGAAAATAAAGTATCACAGAGAGTTCAAGACCTTAAATGGACCATCTGAAACATGATATTAAAAAAATACTATGATTCCAGTCCAGAAACTTTAATTTCACACAAGGGAGTGGAATATTTCATGACCTGTAAAACATTTTTATGTTGAGTTATGTGCCCTGGGGAAGGAAGCAGAAGACTCATCTCTGCATCCCTGAGTGGCCACTGTCTGTGTTCTTGGCCTCTGTCTGTACTGTGCTGCCTGTGACTCTGTGTAGGACCCTGTACACAGGGCCTGCACCTGAGCACCCATGTCCAGGATACTATCTTATTTCTAAGACTAGCTCAGATGCTACCATCTCTATGGAGTTTTTATGACTCCTGCACCACTTTTTAAAAGAATACTTGAATCCCCTATTGTTGCATTCGCAGAGCCCCTAGACTCTGTCTTTTTAGGAGAAATAATCACTTCTTAGGTTGTATCATTGGTGCCTGTTGGATGGATTTATATTTTTGTCATTTTACTTTAGCTGAAATGATTATTTCTCAGAATTCTCTGCTCAGAACTGTTCCAAGAAAGCAAGGACCACATTTTACTTGATATATGGAAGGCTGTTGCTGAGAACAGGGAAGATTGTTGTTACTGACCAGTCAGCTTACTTGGCCAGTATAGTCAACTACTGACAGAGCTCTCTGGATCTGCTGCATCTTCCACTCCAGATTCTCCAACTAGAAATCAAAGCAGCTCCAGCTGGTCCCTGTGGGTCCAGTGCATTTCTGGGGGTGTTCCATTTGTCTTTCTTCCTGCACTTCATGTTCAGTATCCTTCTCAACTGCCCAGCCTGGAGGCTCTGGGCTTGGGCATTCAACCCAAAAGCATCAGCTAGCTTCCCATGGACTGTGCCTAGCCAAATCTTTCAATAACTGTCAATGACACAGGCCACCATGGTTCTGCTTTTGATGGAACCCTGAATGAGGCCCATTTGCATGCTTTCTATCTTCCTTTCAGGCTGGTCCAGATATCAGGTCTGAGTCTTCCTTGAAAGTTTGGGCACACAGCAGTACCCACAGAACACAGGCTGGTTTGGGGACTTCATTATCTTCAAGCAGAGATCCCACTGTTGGCCCCTGGTAGGGAAAATCTGAGCATTGCAAGGCCTGGCCAATTCCACAGCTAGCAGGAATCCCATTTCTGGGAACTACTTGTCAAGGAAGGTGTAACATGACTCAGGCCAAATTTCTGAGAGAAGGCAAAGGTCAGGGAGAAAACCCCAAGGCATTGATTGAAAGTCATTTGCCCTCCTTGCAAAGGGAGGGGCCACCAGAGGAAGGAAATTTCCCAAGGTAGCCAGACCTCTCATGACTTGGCAAAGAGAGTTTGTACAAAGCATACATAACAGGAGACTTTGCCCCCTTATAGAACATGACAGCCAGAAGAAGAGAAAAGGCAATGTGGACAACACTGGCCCTCATTGGTTGGAAAGCTGGACACTCCCACTGGCTTCCAGCACATACAGGATTCTGAGAGAGGACTTTAAAATAGAGCATGCCAGGAAGCACAAAAGTTAGTCAGCTCTTTCCCCCACCCAGCTGGCCTGGCTTCAAGGAGCCTGAGTTCCTGAGTGGGTTCCCTAGTGACTGCATGGCCGGGCTCCAAGGCCCTGAACCACTCCTGCACAGAAAGTGGCAGCCCTAGCTGAACTGTGACTGGGAACCTGCCAAGCCACCTGGACAATCCTGCTGCAGTTATCTGCCTTTCATAAAGGATGGTACTTTTAGGAGTGGAAAGGGATTTCAGGTACATCCTTGAACTGGTAAAGGGTGTCAGGGCTGTTTGTTTTGGGGTATTTTAAAGAGAGTGAGGCCCTGAAGCAGAAACCTGTCACTATTCCAAAACTCTATAACCTTTAAATAAACAACCATTTTTCCTTTTCACCAAATTCCTGTCTCCAGAGATATTATGCCTCTAGGCAGTGAGCAATAGAACCTCTCTCACTATATAGGTACAGAATGAGGCTCTCCAATAACAAGTGCTTGGGAAGAAAATTCACTTTGATGGTTGTGACTTGCCAAAGACCTTCCTCTGACCAGATAGCCTGGAGCTGGGGCATCTCCCAGGGACAGGGCAGGGGCTTGAGGTGCAATTGTGGCCATGCACACTTGCTGAGCTGTTACCTGTTTGGGAAGCCCCAGGGACCATGCACCATCTTTGTTCCATTTTGGCACAGATTTCTTGCAACTCTGGTCTTTCTAATCTGGCCCCAGAATCTTCCGAAGCAGGACAGAATGTTGCTGCTGCCTTGGTTTGTACTCATGCTCTGTGTTCAAACTGACATATGTCACTTAACTTTGACAAAGTGCAGCCACCCCACTTTTTCCTCTGAGTGTCTTCCATACCCCTGAGCATTTATCAGTCTTGAATCAGGACAACTCATCATGTATTAAGTTAAAGGATGGTGGGGAGACCAATTATCCTTTTCATTTCTCCTCCCTGTGTTGGAAATTCATAGAAGAAGTCACTACTTTGAATTTAAGAATAACTTCTAAATGCTAACAGCAAGACACCAGCATCTAATAATGAACTCAGTTTTCAAGATCTGAAGACAGAGCAGGAGTCCCCAAGGTCATAGACACAAGGATCCAGGAGGAAGCTCTACTCATAGTCTTGCCCCTTGGCCAGTTGGTTAAATGATGGCTCCATCTCATCCTTTCCACTCCAGAGTCCCATTCATGAATAATGACCCAGGTCAGTGGAGTATCACACTTGGTGTTTTAGTGAGTTGACCTCCAGGCTTTCTTTTCTCTTGCTTTCCATGAAGTTTTGTGATATTCACAATGCCATGGTTACAAGCATAGGCCCTTGGAACATCAGTTCTTCAAGTGACTGAAAACATCCTGCTACACAACAGCATTTTTGGAAGGACACTGGACTTTACAGGGGAAGGACACTGGATGTCAGAGGGGAAGGGATATGGCTACATGTGGGATGATCTACTGACTGTTGCTGTGCTTCCAGGTTCTATTTTCTCATGTCTGAGGTGGTGCTATGGTCTGAACCATGCTCTACACAAATTCCTATGTTCTAGTCCTAATCTCCAGTACCTCAGAATGTGATTGTATTTGACACAGGGCTTTTAAAGGGTAATTAAGGTAAAATGAGGATATTAGAAAGTATCCCTATAAGAAGAGATTGGGACACAGACATTCACAGAGGTTAGACCATATGAAGACACAAGGAGAAGACAATAATCAATAGCCAAGGAGAGATGTCTCAGAAGAAACCAACCCTGCTGACACCTTGATGTCAGACTTCTATCCCTCAGGACTGTGAAAAATGGATTTTTGTAATTTAATCCCCCAGTCTGAGGTATATTTTATTGCAGACCTAGAAAATAAAAATGGGTAGAAACTTAATTCCCTTGATTTCCTCTAATGGGCTTCACATATGATTTTGATATATTTAGTGCCCATTTAGCAAGTATTCATTTACCAGAGCAACACTGAACATACATAGATTTTCACATTTGCTATTATTTTAATGTTCCTGGCCTGCTAGTTTTAGGTTGTGGAGACCATGCCTGTATATTACTGTTGGAGTCCCCACTGTGGCTCCTGGCCTGCACTAGCTGACTGATTTCAACAGGTACAACTTGTGTGTGTGTGGGGGGCTTTACTCCTGGAGAATACAAAGTAGGGACAGGGTTGGGTGGTGGTAGGCCCTGGGACCTGGGTCTGTATGCCCTGGGGTCCCTTCTCAGCTACTTGGTACCGTTGCATTCTGCTCCTGTTCCTTATTCTCTATGACTTGCTCCCTCCTGGTCTCCATCTGATTGAAGGAATTCCAAAGGCACATATATAGAATGAAGATGGACAGAGGGCCAGGTCATAGATATGAGGCAACTGTGCCTTGAACGTGTATTTCATTGACTCAGGATCTCCCTTTGTCTTACTTGTCTTAATTTCTAGAGACAGCAAGTTGTACTCACCAGCCTTAATTGTTTTGACATATGAACGTGGGGAAAAAAAACATATGTCAACCTGCTTTCAGTTTAATCTCATATATGGTCAATGAAACAGCAAGGTAATTTATTTGCATAGAAAACAAATATATATTTACTGAAGCTGCCCATGGTTTAGTAATTATAGTAACAATCATACTTTGACTACATGATGGTTTACACTTTCCTGACCACTTTTATAATCACTTCTGCTTTAATAGATGTGTAACTTTCTCTGTTTTACAAACATGAAATTAAGCTCTAGGGAGATTATATTCTCCTAAAGTTTACACAATTGTGCTGCTTGCTAACCAGGTATAGACATCTCTGTGTCTATCTATATTCTCAGTTTTTCACTATCTCCGTGCTGCTGGCCCTGCACAACATTTTTCTAGAAGAATAATGGGAAAAGAAGGCTCTAAAAATCTGTGTAATCAAGAGAGTTCCTTTTTAGTGAAGTCTGTTTCTGACCTCACTGGCTTTCTCATTTCCTAAGATTTGAGTCTGTGAGGAGCCCCCTAGTCCTCTGCCTCCTACAGGTGTATCCAGCCTGCATGTGAACCAAATCTGATGGGTGCAAAAAACATCAGCAAGTGTCTTTTTTGACTTGGGTCAGAAAATACTACTCTTTCTACAAGTTCAGGACACATTAACTGCACAGTAGAGAGGAGGGACCAGTTTTTGATAATTATGGCACCTTCCCTAATCTGCATCACTGAGAAATCATCTGCCTTCCTTTCTGAGAATGTTTGGTGACCTATGTTTCAAATTCTAACATGGCTAAGAATCTCCTCATGCTCTGCTAACTCCAAGACTCCCATGCTCTCTAACAGTGCTTGGTGTCTGCTACCTACCAGGCTTGGGTCTGAATTTTGGCTCATCTCTGTCCCACTCTACATTGGTTTAATGTAGAATTAGGCTCTATCTTGTTTTTCTTTTCTGACTTCTGTTACAGAGTTCGCCTGCTCTCCTGTCCTGAACTCCAGCCAATATTGGTCATGACATTTCAAGCCCTCCTTCTAGGGTGTCACATTGTAGTTGGCAGAATCCTAAGAGGCCCCCAAGATTTCTTCCTCCTGGTGTACATGATCTGAATAATCCTCTGATTAGATTCTAAAGGTGAAGGGCAATTTTAAAATGGAAATGAGGTACCTAATCAGTTGACTTTGAATAATGAAAATAGAGATTACCTGAGGCCTTAAAAGGTCTTGACTATCCAAATATGAGAGAGCTCCTCCTGCTGACCCTGAGAAAACAAATTCCTGTGCTGTGAGAAGGCCTGAGTGCCTTCTCAGAGGGTACTCAGATAAGGGCCACAGATAAGGAGCTCAGTGAGGCCTCTAGAAACTAAGAGCAACCTCTAGCCAACAATCTTCAGCTAGCAAGAAAGCTAGAACCACAATCATACAGTTGTGAGGAACCAAATTTGGTGTTTTTTTTTTATTCTTATATTTTATTGATTATGCTATTACAGTTGCCCCATGTCTTTTTTTTTAAATTTTATTTTAATTGTAGTTCTTGTATAGTTTTCTGTCTTCTACTCCCATCCCATTCCGAATTTGGCCAACAACCATGTGAGCTTGGGACCCCCAGAAGGGAATGCACCTAGGCTGACACCTTGATTTCAGTCTGTGAGAGGCCCTGCTAAGGCTTCTCACCTTTGGAAACTGAGATAATGACAGCATGCTGTTTCAAGCTGCTGAGTTAGTGGGAATTGGTTTTATAGTTGTTGAAATTTAACACAATGTCCCTAGTTCTATTTCCCCTATTGTGAGGCTTAGGATTTTATGAAGATGTGAGGGCTTCCTTCTTTTCTCTGCCACTACCAGAGTTTTTGATTAGCCTGCACCCTGCAATCCCATCCTGAGCCCATTGTATGGCTGTCAAACCCTGAGCCCTGGACTGAAGCACATCTTCCCCAAACTCAGCCCATCTGGCCTCATGCATCTGAGTGAGTAGTGACAAAGAGGAGGTTTGGTACCCATGGTTCTTCTCCTATGGGCCATATTTACATAGCTCTCTTCCTAGTTCTCACCACATTATTTCCAGGAACTTACAGGAACCACAAAACCCAGCCACTTGAGATTGGGAACAGTCTCTCAAGATTTCCCTAAAAAAGTCAAGAAAATATCACCATTTCTCTAAGCCCAGACCGCAGTAACTTGAGACTAGAGTGAACATTTTTTTTTAGAATTATAGTGGCTTCTCTCATATGCAGGGTTGAGAAATAGTTGACCATCATTTCATAGGAGGGTTGGTAATTTATTGGTGAAACTTTTACAAGGTATTAAAATAAAATCTCAAAGCTAATTGCCAGATTATTGAAAAATATGCTATATATTCAACAAGCACTTAAAGTAAACCACAGAAAAATGTGAATAAATGTTATTCCCTGTCAAAAATAATTGAAAATTTAAAACCCCAAAAATGTGTCAGTGAAGATGAAAACTAGAGTAGGACCTCATTTGGTCTCTGTTTATCAAATAAGATCATTTAAAAAAATTCTTTTGATGTAATTGTCGACTCAAAAGAAGTTGCACAAATGATATGCAGTGTCCCATGTCCCTTCACTGGCTTCCCCCCGTGTTGATATTTTTATAACTACAGTATGATGTCAAAAATGAAATGCACATGGTACATGTTTTATATGTTGGAGTCCTAACTGCCCAGTTGAAAATATGTTTGTCACAGATATAGTTAGTTAAGATGAAGTCATTTGATTAGGATGGGCTCCTACTCCAGTATGATTGTCTTCTTACAAGAAAATGGCTATGTGAAGACAGAGACATACCAGGAGAATTATATATGAGAAAGGCAGAAATTTCAGATACATAGCTGCAAGCCAACGGAATCCAAGAATTGCCAGCAAATCATCAGAAGACAAGGAGAGGCAAGAAAATATGTTCTCCTGCAGGTTTCAGAACCACATGACCTTGCTGATGTCTTCATTTGAGACAGTGCATTTCTATTTTATTAAGTCACCTAATTCATGGTATTTTGTGACTGTACCTAGGAAACTAATACTTACAATATTAGATTGTATTCAGCTTTCAACACTTCTTACATGCATTATTTGTGTGTGTATGTGTAACCCCACAAATATGAAATGTTAAGAGTATAAAAATACAAGGTAAAAATTGGGAGTGTTCAAAACCATGTATTTTGAAAGAATCAGCATTATACTGCTTCCGGTTGGAGTGTTCTATGAATGTCTATTAGATTATGTTTGTTGATGGTACTATCCAATTATTATTTCTGAAAATATCCTTCAGAAATAATTAGAAAAATAAATACAGGACTTCCAGCCAAGATGGAGGCGAAGGAGGACACACTGTGCCTCCTCTCACAACCAAAATTAAGGACAACAAAGATTTAGAAACAAGAAAACAACCAGAACTCATAGAAAATTGAACTGTTCAGAAGTCCAACAACCATTCATCAAGACCGGTAAGAGGGGTAGAGTCACGGCAGGAAAAAGTGGAGGTGTGGACTGGGCATGCAGGCAGCAGTGTGCACAGGCAGCAGCTAGCAGAACCCAGGTGCACAGGTGACAGCTAGCAGACCCCAGGCATGGGGTGGCAACTGTGCAGACCCAGTGAGGCTGAGTAAGGTGGCTGGCTAACCAGGTGGTCCCACATTCACGCGCAGATAATCCAGGTGAAGGGGAAGCAGCAGAAGGGACTGGAATCCGGGAGTGAGCAGAGCAAACACCATTGTTTCCTCTTGGACCCCACCCCCACATACAGCATCACTACCCAGCGACTGGGCTGCCCTGCCCTGGGGAACACCTAAAGCTCCACCCCTTACTATGTAACAGCCACAATTAGGCAAAACAAAACAAAACAAAACAAAACAAAACAGAAACAAAAATGGCTCAAAACGGAGAACAAATCAAAGCCCCAGAGCCAATTTATCTAAACAATGAAGAGATAGCCAACCTATCAGATGCACAATCCAAAGCCCTGGTGATCAGGATGCTCACAGAATTGGTTGATTTTGCTCACAAATTAGATGAAAAAATGAAGGCTACAATAAGTGAAATGAAAAAAAATGCATGGGGAACCAACAGAGATGGGAGGAAAACTGGGACTCAAATCAGTGGAGTGGACCAGAAGGAAGAAAGAAACAACCAAACAGAAAACAAGGAAGAAACAAGAATTCAAATAAATGAGGAGAGGCTTAGGAACCTCCAGGACATCTTTAAATGTCCCAACATCCAAATTATAGGGGTACCAGAAGGGAAGAAGAAGAGCAACAAGTGGAAAACTTATTTGAACAAATAATAAAGGAAAACTTTCCCAATCTGGCAAAGGAAATAGTCTTCCAGGAAATACAGGAAGCTCAGAGAGTCCCAAAGAAGTTGGACCCTAGGAGGAACACACAAAGGCACATTATAATTACATTACCCAAGATTAAAATGAAGGAGAGAATTTTAGTAGCAGCAAGGGATAAGGGGACAGTCATCTACAAAGGAGTTCCCATCAGACTGTCAGCTGATTTCTCAAAAGAGACCTTATAGGCAAGAAGGGACTAGAAAGAGGTATTCTAAGTCATGAAAATCAAAGACCTACATCCAAGATTGCTCTATCCAGAAAAGCTGTCATTTAGAATGGAAGGGAAGATAAAGTGCTTCTCAGATAAGGCCAAGTTAAAGGAGTTCATCATCACCAAGCCCTTATTATATGAAATGTTAAAGGGACTTATCTAAGAAAAAGAAGAGAAAAAATGTGAACAGTAAAAAGACATCAAACTCACAGGTATTAACAGCAACACCTAAAACAAAAGCCAACTAAGCAAACCACTACAACAGGAGCAGAAACACAGAAATGGAGATCACATGGAGGGTTAGCAATAGGGGAGTGGGAGGAGGAGAGAGGGGTACAGGGTACATAGAACAAGTAGCACAGATGGTGGGTAGAAAATACCCAGGGGGAGGGCAAGAATAGTGTGGGAAATGTAGAAGCTAAAGAACTTATGACACATGAACATGAACTAAAGGGGGGTTATGTGGGTGGGAGGGGTGTGCAGGGCAGAGGGGAATGAAGGGGGGAAATGGGACAACTGTAATAGCATAATCAATAAAATAAAAAATAAATACATTCTCAGAGAAAAGAAACCAAAGGCATTTGTCATCTGTAGACCTCTTAAAGAATAGCTTAAGACACATGGACAATAACAGAGAGGTGGAAACAGGGGAGGGAGGAAGGGAGGGCTGGGGTGGTGGGGAGGGGTAGGGGGAAAAGGCAGAAAACTGTACTTGAGCTACAATACAAAATAACTTAAGTTCTCAAACAGGAAAGGAAAATGAAATGGCAAGAAGCAACAAAATGGATAAAATGAAAGTATATAAAATGGGCTCTTCTCCTCATGGTGTTTTAAAATTATATTTGATTTCAGAAAAAATATAGCATTATCTGATATGTGTTTAATTTATACAGAGGGTATATAACAATTAGATTTAAATAGTGGGGAGGATAAATAGAAGTAAAGCTTCCACATGTCACTTAAAGTGACAAAATGTTGATTCCAAAAATACAAAATCTGGAAGCTTAGCTCTCCAATCAGCCCTGCCAAAATTGCCGTGGAAGTTGGCAGATAAAAGTGTTTTCATTGATTCTTGGCTAGAGTAGAACAATGATTGTCAAAAGACTTTGTTATCATTTTTTGTTCTATTTCTTTAAAAAAATCATTGGGATTTTGAGGGGGATTGCATTAAATTGGTATATTAAGTCTGTACATTGCTTTGGGTAATATAAACATTTTAACTATGTTGGTTCTTCCAATTTATAAACACAGAATATCTTTTCATTTCATTGTGTCTTTTTCAATCTCTTTTATTAATGATTTGTATTTAGTTTTCAGTATATAGGTTTTTCACATCCCTTGTTATGTTTATTCCTAGGTATTTTATTCTTTTTGTTTCAATTGCAAAAGAATTTTTTTTTCATTTCTTTTTCTGAAATTTCATTGTTAGTATATAGGAATGCAGTAGATTTTTGTACATTAATTTTGTATCCTGCAACTTTACTGTATTTGTTTATTGTTTCTAAGAGTTTTTTGATGAAGTCTTTAGGGTTTTCTATATAAAGAATTATCTCATCTGAAAAGCATGACAATTTTACTTCTTTCTTCCCAATTTTGGTTGCCTTTTATTTTATTTTTCTCTTGCCTGATTGCTCTAGCTAGGACTTCCAGTATTATGTTGAATAAGAATGGTGAGAATGAACATCCTCATCTTGTTCCTGATCTTAGAGGAAAAACTTTCAGTTTTTCACCATTGAGTATGATGTTGGCTATGGGTTCATCACTTACAGCCTTTGTTATGTTAAAGTACTTTCCCACTATAACCATTTTATTGAGTATTTTAATTATAAATGGATGTTGTAACTTGTCAAATGCTTTTTCTCCAAATGTTTATATGATCATATAATTTTATTCTTTATTTTGTTAATGTAGTGCATTGCTCTGATTGATTTGCATATGTTGAATATATGACTTTGGGTGGTGGGCACACAATGTATACATCATGTATTATAGAACTGAACACTTGAATAAACCTATATGATATTATCAACAATTTTGCTCCAATAAATTTAATTAAATGTAAGATAGAATAAAACAAGCATGTCTTTAAAAATAAATAGAAAACATTAGTCTAAAAAAAGACTTTGTGTTTTGTTTGGTTCCCCAGTCCCATGGATACATTAATCAGATATTTCTTGGGGTTTCTTTGTCTGTTGCTGTTGGTAGTTCTGGTTGCAGGCTTCTCCAGTGCCCTGGCTCAATTGCACAGAGGTGTAAAGAAAACCCAGGATCTCATTGCTGAGTTGTGCATCAAGCTCCCTAGGAAACTTTGTACCTTTCACCTTTCAGTGTCTTCCTGTTTGATTTTCTTTCATTGTGGTAAAATATGCATATCATAAATTTTACTATTATAAGTGTATAATTCTGTGGAATTAATTATATTCATACTGATGTACAACCAGTATTACCATTCATATCTAAATCTTTTCACCTTACCAAAAAAATACTCTGTACCCATTACACAATAACTCACCATTCCCCTCCCCCAGGTCCCTGGCAACCACCATTATATTTTTTGATCTCTATAAATTTGACTACTCTAGGTACTTCCTATAAGTGGAATCATAGAATATTTGTCTTTTTTGTGACTTGCTTATTTCATTTGGCACAATGGTTCAGTATTCATAGGTGTTGTATGTACTGTATTACCGTTTATCTGTTGATGGACATTTGGGTTTCTTTTACCTTTTGACTACTATGAATAATGCAGCTATGAATATGGGCATACAAATATTTGCCTGAGACCCTACTTTCAATTATTTTGGTTATATGCCAGGAAGAGAAATTTCTGGTTCATAAGCAACTCTATGTATATTTTTATTATTGATTTTTGTGTTATTTTTAGCCATTTTTAAAAGAGGGATGACTGGAGAGGAAATGGGAGTACCACACCTTGGTTGAAACTGGCAAGTTAAATCAATTTAAAATGTTTTTCTTAGAGCACAACTGGTAAGCATCTATTAAAGTTTATACCAAGATCATGAACACACCTCTCCTGAAAATCTTTAACCTGTTTCTGACACTAAAGGAATTTTCCTGAAGAATGATTAGGTTCCAGATCCTCTGGTTTGACATGGAGTATGAACCTAGTGAGACAAAATATTTTCTTACTTCTTTAAATTTTGTTTTCTTTATTGGACCTTTTAACCTGTAAGTAACACATAAGTGTTAAAGTAAGGGACATAATAAGCCTTTTAATTTTTCAAGAAAATTGCATTTCTATGATCTCACTGGTCCTACAAAATTGCTGTGAAGAAACTTCTTATGCTTAAGCCACTGCTCTTTTTTAAATGATACCCATGACGTTTGATTGAATTAATAATAGTAGTACAACTTCAGCATTTTAGTTTCTCAAGCCTATCTTTATCAATAGAGAATATTCTGTTAATGGGCTTGTACCTTGTTTCCCAGCCTGGGAACTCTGGGGAAGGAATAAAGATGGAGGGATCATGTTGGTAAATAGACAACATCTGGTTTGCATTTGTCATTGGAAGGGCTTGAGTTTCCAAACTACCCAGACCCGTAGTTTCTCTTTCTGATTTATTATCAGAGAAAGCTGTGGTCTACCCAGGAGTAAGACATTAACCTTAGTAAAGACTGAGACAACTTTCTTGTGAATACTAGAAATTCAAGGTCACTGGTAGTGGAGGACTGTGTGCACAGATGGTTTGGTGGTGCAATAGTTCACATCAGATGAGGCCACTGAAGACAAAGGCAGCAGAAGAGATCACTGAAGACACGTTTACTCAGATATATTTGTGTCTTGGATTCATTTGCTCTGTCTGGGTCTGGTATGTCTGGTGGCTGCTTAGCGATTGATCTCACAAAACTCTTTAAGTGGAAGGTTAAATAAATACTCAGAATTCCACATCACAGAGTATGATAAGGTGTGATTAGCATATCCTGAGCCTGAAGCATTATTCCTGTGCATCATAACCTAGGAGTGTCAGTGGTTTGATAGTGTCTTTCTGTGAAGCCTCCTTACCTCCTTATATTGGAAACTCAAATTCTTATTGCATGTGCTCCTTTATCAAGCCAACTGTGTAGTTTTTCCACTAACTTCAGTGGTCTCACCCATGATATTATGAACTGCACTAAACAGATGAGGCAGAATGCCAAATCTTGTCTCTGGACAGACAAGCTGACAGGATTACTGTGCGAGGATTTTTCTGGCTACCCCTTACTCTCTTTTCAAAACCATGTAAATTTTTTTCTACGTAATTTCCACTGCTTCACACCCAATAGATTTGTATAAAATGTGAGCTAGCTGTGTAAGTGTCAACCCCCTAATTTTTTCATGCAGTGAGCATAATCTACTTCTATCTTGAAAGACCTTATTAGATGACCAAGACTTCAATGTGTTTAGCCTATCTCTGACTCCTTTGTAGTGGGGAAAAAGGGAACAGATACTAAGATTTCTTGTTTGTTTGTTTGTTTGGAATTTTATTTTATTTTTTAATATTATTATTATTATTTTTATTTATTTAAATTGCGATCTCACCTTTAACAGGAACCTAATTAATAGAACAAACAAACAAGCATATAACCAAAGGCATTGAAATTGAGAACAAGAGAGGAGAGGAATAGGAATTTCTAGGGAAAAGGGGAAGGGTTTAGAGCAACAAGTATGAAAGACACATGGACAAAAGCTGGAGGGGTGGAAATGGGAGGGAGGTGGGGAGGGCTGGGGCGGTGGGCTGGGATGGGAGTAGAAGACAGAAAACTGTATAAGAGCAACAATTAAAAAAATTGTTGCTCTTAGAAGACAGAAAACTGTATAACACCAAAAAAATGTTGTTCTTGTACAGTTTTCTGTCTTCTACTCCCAACCCAACCCACCGCCCCAGCCCTCCCCACCTCCCTCCCATTTCCCTCCCCCCAGCTTTTGTCCATGTGTCCTTTATACTTGTTCCTGTAAACCCTTCCCCTTTTCCCTAGAAATTCCCTCCCCTATCCCCTCAGTGATTGTCAGTCTGTTCTCCATTTCAGTGTCTTTGGTTATATTTTGCTTGTTTGTTTGTTTTGTTGATTAGTTTCCTATTAAAGGTGAGATCATATAGATTTCTATTATAATTTTAAAACCTAGATTCTTATTAAGATCTAAGGAAATGATGTTCTGCCTTGGGATTAAGAAAGTCCCTTAATTTTTCACATTTGTAACTTCTAAAGTACCTCAATTATGCAATCTGCTTGGAAGCACCTGCTGGACAAACTTTTTGTGAGTACAGTGAAATTGCTAGCAGTACAGCATTCATGTGCTAGTGTCTAGCTTTGGTCCTGGAAGTTACACACAGACAGTGCATGAAAGGGCCACCTTCTTCCCTTGATGAAGCTCTGGGGGTTTTATGCCCTCACCACTAACTCTTCAATAACAGCAGGTCCTGACATGTCCCTCTCCTCTTTCTCATTCTGCTCCCCTAGACTAAACATTCTGCAGAGAAGTGTGTCTTTACTCTCACCCAGAGCATCAAAAATGTGTATATGTCTAACAAGTTTAGCAGATTGAAATGGATATAAGAAGCTTCATATCCATATATAAAACAAAATATATACAAAATTATTAAAACATTTTATTTCATTTCATTTCATGTTTCCTCACCTGAGGATACATTTATTGATCCAAGAGAGAAATCGAGAAAGAGAGGGAGAGAAAGAGAAAGAGAGAGAGAGAGAGAGCGCGAGAGAGAGAGATGTCAATTTGTTTTACTTATTCATGCATTCATTGGTTGATTCTCGTTTGGGCCTTCCCTGGGGATTGAACCTGCAACTTTGACATATGGTTTGATTGATGTTCTAACCAACTGATCTACCAGGCCAGTACTTAATTAAAACATATTTAGGTAAGTACTATAAAAAAATATTGTGGTATGCTGAATAATGGCCCCAAAGATGTCCATTTTCTTCTAATACTTAGGACACTGTTACATTGTAAGGGGGAATAATGCAGCCGATGAAATGAAGATTGTTAGTCAGCTAACCTTGAGATGGGGATATTGTCCTTCATTATTCAGGTGAACGCAAAGTATAGTCATGCTCTGCATAATTACATTTTGGCCAAGGATAGGCCACATATATGATAGTAGTCCCATAAGATTATAATGGAATTGAAAAATTTCTATCACCCAGTGAGGTCATAATCATCATAAACACATTACTCATGTATTTGCGGTGATGCTGGTGTAAAGAAACCTACTACTGTGCAAAGTATAACACATGCAATTATGTATAGTATGTAACACTTGATAATGATAATAAACAACTGTGTTATTGGTTTATGCATTTATTACACTATATTTTATTGTTATTTTAGAGTATACTATTTGTATTTATATAAAAAATATTTCCTGTAAAAGAGTATGGTAAGTTAGGCCAGCAGTATACACATACATCCCATGTTTATTTTATTGCATAATTTTCTTTTATGTGTGATTTAAGCTCATGTTGTTTTGTATAGTAACATGATAAACAGGCTTGTAGTATAACGGCAACAGGCTCTAACATAATACCTTGGTGTGTAGCAGGCTATACTATCTATATTTGTATTAGTTCCCTCTGTAATGTTCACATAATGAGGAACTCACCTAGCAACACATTTTTCAGACTGTATCCCTGTTGTTAAAGTGTCACTAATCAATAGGGTCCTTGAAAGTGGGCAAGGGAGGGGGAAGAATCAGCATCACAGTGATGCCATGTAGAAAGGACTGGAATGGCCTTTGCTGTCTTTAAAGATGGTAGAAGGGCCACCCACCAAGGAATGTGGGTAGCCTTCAAGAGCTGAAAAAAAAAAACAATGGAATGGATTCCCCCTTGGAGCCTTTCCAAAGCTCTGCTATCACCTTGATTTCAATCCGGTAGAACTGATTTCAGAATTCCAATCTCAAGAACTATAAGTTTGTGTAACTATTAAGTCTGTGCTAATTTGTAATAGTAGGAATATGAAAATAACACAATAACATACACCAGTGCCTAATATCCCAAACTTTTGGGACATGTGAGGTTATTAAGGTAAATTATGTATGAATAGCAGAACTCTGGGTCACCTCTCTGGGTGGGTGGTGTGTGCAGACAGCTGCCCTCTAGCTTTTTCTTATTCTCTTTAACAACAGAATGTAGCAGAATTGGGCCATACAGAATTGTCTCTTTCCAGAGAGGCCTGGAAAAGCCTTGCTTTGCCTCTCCTTGATTTCTTGGAAGCAGCTGGCCTATAAGTAGTCAGAACACCTTGCTGGAGGATGAGAACTGGTGAATCCCTAGCCATTCTAGTTGACTCAGAAGGAGCTTCAGATATTAGGAAAGCATTAATGACCCTCTAACCTGAGCTGAGCATAGCAATACCATGTAAAGCAGCATCTGTCTCCACTGAGTGTGGTTCAGCCTTCTAAGCAATACTGCTAACATTCATGTTATCACTTACTGAATTTCTCCCATGTGCGAAGAGCTAGTCAAACCCAGTGCTCATTGATGGGAGAGCAGATGTAGTACCTGTCCTGTGTCCCTTTCAATCTACTGAAAAAGAAGCACAGAAAATTAGCAAATAAGTTCATGTTTAATCACAAGAGGATACACTGAAGACCAGAGAACCCAAGTCACTTTTTCAAGGCTACTTAGCTAAAAATAAATGAAAATTCATACTCGGGCCTGGAGCTCCAACTGGGGATAAATCAGGTTGGTTACTACAGCAACTCATCTCTTTTATACCACAGTTATCTCAGATAAGCACCAAAAACCATAGTTCTGCTTGGCCAAGTGTTAAAAAAAGTTAATATCCACATTTCCACTTACTATACATTTTTTGTTCTTTTAAAAAAATTATTGAATTTATTGGAGTAAAATTGGTGAATAAAATTATTGTTTCAAATGTACAATTCTATAATACATCATTGGTATATTGTATTATGTGTGTACACCAAAGGCAAGTCTCCTTTCATCACCTTTTAACAACCCCCATACCCTCTTCTAACTTTCCCCCTCACTTTCCTTCAGGTAATCACCTACTGTTGTCTGTGTTAATAAGCTTTTTTTCTTATTTTGCTTAAACCCTTCACCTTTCTCATCCAGCTGCCCAATGACCCTCCCCTCTGCTAAATGCCAGTCTGTTCTCTGTATCTGATCATTTATATTCTGTTTGTTAGTTAATTTTGTTCACTAGATTTCACATGTAAGTGAAATCATGTGGTACTTGTCTTTCTTTGACTGGCTTATTTCACTCAGTATAATACTTTCCAGGTCCGTCCATGCTGTGGCTAAGGTAAAATTTTCATCTTTTTTATGTCTGAGTAATAGTAGTCCATTGTATAAATGTACTACAACTTGTTTATCCTGTCATCTACTGAGGGGCCCTTGGGCTGATTCCAAATATTGGCTATAAGTGCCAGAAGGATATATAAGTAGCTGGTTGGATCCCCCTGAGAAGTGTGGGGTCTAAACCTGAAGCTGAGCTCCCCAGACTAAAGCACTAGAGCCTGAAAAATACATAGATAACATCTAGCTACAAAAAGCAGGTGGGTGGATCTCTGCTATCGACAGAGGGCTGGAGATTCAAAGAGCTATGTAAAGGGCCAATGCACACATTTTCACTTACAGCCATTTACTATGGGATCCAGTAAAGGGGGGCAGAGCGGACTAGAGACAGTTGAGGAGAGACAAGGGATGGTGGCTTTGGGGAGAGAATGGAGAAAGCAGCTGCTGGAATCCTGGTGCTGAGTCATCACCCATACTGCAGTAACCACCTTGCTCAGGCATACCACCCTCTGAATGGCATCAGTCTGAGGTGAGGCAATAGCCCCACTGCCAGGAGTGAATCTGCCCCACCTATGGTGCTTAAGCCTGAATGCTGAGTGCAGAGTGACTAGATTAACAACTGAAGGAGTCAGCCACACACAGTAGTTCCTTGGTAGTTTTGAACAGGCTGCCTAAAGCCAGACTGGGACACCACCTGAAATCACCAGATGTGAATCCAGAAAGAAAAAAACAGTGGTGAATGCTAGATGCTACTTAGAAGAAAGCCACCATGGTCTTCTCCATGAAAATATTTCCTTTCCTGCAGTTTTTTAACATTCGTTTCCTGTCCTTCAAGTTCCTATATATTGTCACTAGATTTCACATTATAGTTTACTTCAATTCTCAAAATCTGCTCCTCCTTTCTCTTACCCCATTTTACCTTCTTCTTTCTTCTTGCTTTATTTAAAATTTTGATTTCACACTTGCTACAACTTGTTTCCATTCTGTGCTCTTACTATTTCTCCCTCATCCAGCTTCTCAAATCCAATATTCTTGTCAATGTTCACCTCACATTCTTTTTCCTGCTCTTAAAATACCAGTACTCTCTCTGCACCTTCAGCAATCTTTGCTCATTGATTGAAGATAAGATAGTTTATGTTGCATTTTTTCAATTTTATCTCTAGATCTTCAATATTTTTGTATTACAAAATCTCAAGTTTTGTTGTTCCCCTCTCCTACTCCATTTTGCCTTCAACCAGCCCATTAAATTTTCATCTCAAATTTTAATTTTTTCCTGTATTATCCTGGTCTTTTTCTCTTTCATCCTTTTTTTTTTCTCTTCATCTCAAATTTTAATATTTCCTTGTCTACCCTGGTTTACATTCCTCATTCTTAGTGTTGCCTCTCCCTCTATCACCTGAAAATCATGACCCATTCCTCTAGATATTTCTTAAGCTTTTTTTCTTTTTTCTTTCTCTCTTATTCACATTCTACCTATATTAATTTGAGCTCATTTTTTGTTGATAGTACTGTGCTGTATCATTTTCTCCAATTTGGTTCCTATCCATTATTATTTTATTATTATTCATGTTATTATTATTACTATTTTTTTCCTACTTCATTTGCTCTCACTTTATTTTATTATATTTTAAAATTTCTGTTTAAAACTAATACTATTTGCATCTGTTCACTTATTCCATTCTTTTTTCACTATTATCTTTTTTATTTATGATGTAAATTTTGCTTTCTCTTTTTGTGTTGCTCCAATTCCCTACTCTTATTAGTGCTCTTCCCTCTATCCTTTCAAAATAATTTGTCTTTCAGTAGTTTACCTCATATTCACTACCTTTTCTTATAATAGTCTTAATCTCTTTACACTCTTATTAATACTGGTTCATTGGCAGTTGGTAGCAGGATTCAGGTGGAAGTTATTTCTGTGGGTGTGGATTTATTTCATGGGCTTTGTGGCTTTGTTCTGCCAGTACCTACACAACAGCATATAAGATGCAGTGGGTAGAGTGACCCTCAGTGAGCCAGCAGGAGGGAAAGTCCCATAGAGTACAACCCAACAACAATCAAAATCCAATTACATCCAGAGAGCCAACAAAAGCAGCATAAAGGGCATCTCAGGAACATCAAGTTCAGGAGATAAAGGAGAATGCATCACTGAACCACACAGGTTTCCTACCATAAAAGTTAACACCACAGAGATGGAGTCAAAGCAAATCAATTTAAGAAGCAGAAGCAAAAAAGATTATCCCCCCAAATAACAAGAAAAATAAACAACTCCAAAAACTAGAGGAAAGCTACAAGGAACTTACATTGGACTACATTAACATAGAAAAGGCATAGAAATGATCAATAATAGATAGGAAGAAATAAAGAATATGACTTCTGAATTGAAGAACACAGCAGAATGAATTAGAAGCAGGCTAATTTAAGCAGAAGGTCAAATCAGCAAGCTGAAGGACAAGGTAGAGAAAAATTCCAAGAAGAGCAACAAAAGGGAAAAGCACTCAAAAAGAAACAAAAGTGGTTAAGAGAGCTGCAGGACAATTTGAAATGTAATAATATATGCATAATGGGGATACAACAAGGAGAAGAAGAGGAGCAAAGGATAGAAAACCTGTTTGTAAAGGTAATGATGGACAACATACCTAATTTGATGAAAGAAAAAGCCACAAAATTCCGGGAAGCACAAAGTCCAAATCAAGAGGAAACCAAAGAGGCTCACTCCAAGAAACGTCATAATTAAAATGGCAAATTCAAAGTCAAAGAGAGAATCTTAAAGGCACCAAGGGAGAAACAGGAAGTAACACACAAAGAAGCTTACATAAGTCTAGCAGCTGACTTCTCAACAGAAACACTACAAGCAGGAAGGGGGTGGCAAGAAATATTTCAAGTAACAAAAAGCGAAGGCTTGCAAACCAGACTGCTCTACCCAGAAAGGCTCTCAATTAAAATTGAAAGAGAAATAGGAATCTTCAACATAAGACAAGGCTGAAAGAATGCACCTCCATGAAACTAGCATTGCAAGACATGATAAAGGTACTGCTATAAGAAGATGAAGAAAAAGACTGAGAGAGATAGAGGAACACAGGTACAATGGGGGAAAATAACAATGAATAAGTAACTATCAATAATATCTTTAAATGTTAACAGAGACCTCAACTGGCTCATGCCACTCACCTGGAGGCTGACTGGCACTTCTTGCCCAGTTGTGTGCTCCAGCCATGGTGGGATTGCAAAAAAGCAAAGAGGAGGTGTACCACATGGACCATGGCACTACTAGTGGATTAAAGGTGCCAGACTGGTGCAGATGGACAGCGGGGGCCTGACAGCTCATGGATGACCTGGGCTTGAGGCTGGACAACTGTGAATATTGCCATCCAGACACGGCCCTAATCCCTGCAAAACTGTACAAAGGGAGAACATTGAAGCCCAGCCCCCATCTACCTGTGGCATCCAGGAAGACCAGTAGAACTCCCGTGGTGAGTTTAAAGTCAGCAGGAGGCATTTTCTCCCTGCTCCAAGTGAGGTAATAAGACCTGGAGATGTGAAAGGTCCAGAGACCAATCCAAAGAGGGAACATAAGGCTACTAACCTCAACAAATAAGAACAGAATAATGTCACTTTGGTATCCTATAGAACTTGAATTTTATTATTTATTTGTATTATTATTTTTATTATTTTTACTTCTTTTATTTTATTAGTTTTTTTAATTTCTCTTCTTTCCATTTAGTTTTATTCATTTTATTTCACTGTTTAATTGCATTGTTTGACTGTTTTTTTATTCTGTCTTTCATATTGTATTTTATTTTCCTTCTTTCACTTCACTCATGTTCCAATAATAAACTATTCTTGATCATGTACTTTCTATTCTTCTGATTCAAATCATATATATCTTGTCACATTATACTTGTTCCAGTACTATTGTAAATAATTGCTGTCCCATATAATTGTAAATACTATATAGCAACCCTCCCTGATCTTAGCCCAGTTCACTATTTTCCTGAGCTTTATTACTGTTGTGGTTAACTATCATCTATGCCTACTTTCTATCCTTTACCCTCACTATATCTCATCATCTGAGCTTGAATAAGTACTCTGTTTTCTGGATTCAGCTCACAATCCATATCCCCTCTAACAAGAGTATTTTTCACCTTTTATAAAAAGTGGCTAGTTGGGTGACATATCACAATTAACACTATACTTGTCAAAGGATCTCCTATCTCTTCTCTACTTGTTGGTACTTTGAATCCCATAGAATACTCTTACACTATCTTAATCCATTTTGCTTTCCCCCTGCCACTGATCACATACAAGTTTAGATGGAAGCTGTGAATGTTAGTATAACCACTGGAGGAGAGAACCCACCAACAAAGCAACCACCAACAGGTAAAAACCCAAGTTCAACAAGAGAGCCCACACAAATAGAAGAAAAGGAAAACCTACAGCATCCAGACAAGGAGATCAAAGAGACCACACCACTGAATCCCATAGAATTCCAACCATAGAATTAGACCTTACAAAGACAGCTAGCAAAGCAGAACATCAGGAAGCACAGAAACAAACAAAAAAAAAGAGTCACTTAAAATGGGGAGACAAAAAAGAACATGCAATAGAAAGGAATGAAAGACTCCCCACTAACAGAGCTAAATGAAATGGAGGTAAGCAAGCTATCAGATAAAGAATTCAAATATTGTAAGGATGCTCAAGGAACTCACAGATGACTACAAGGAACTGAGTGAGAAATACAACAGTATGAAAAAGGAAATAGAATCTACAAAGAAGAATCAGGAAAAATGAAAAAAAAATCAGAAACAAAAAGTACATTAGAAGGGAATGACAACAAGGCTGGACAAAGTAGAGGACCAAACTAGTTATTTGAAAGACAAGGTGGAAAGAAACACCAAGGTAGAGCTGCTACATGAAAAAAGACAAAGAATGTGAAGATAGTTTAAGGGAACTCCAAAATAACATAAAGCACATCAAAATTCAAATCATATGAATACCAGAAGGAGAAGAAACAAAAGCAACAAAGGATAGAAGGACCATTTGAAAAAATAATGACAGAAAACTGTCCTAACCCAGAGAGGGAAAAAAAGCATGCAAGTTCAGAAAGCACAGAGAGTCCCAATCAAATTGAACCCAAATAGGCCTATTCTAAGATATACCATAATTAAAATGCCAAGTTTTAAAGACAAAGAGAGAATCTTAAAAGCAACAAGAGAGAAACAAGAAGTAACATACAAAGGGTCTCTGATATCACTAGCAGCTGATTTCCGCACAGAAACACTCCAATCCAGGAGAAAATGGCAAGATATGTTCCAAGTATGGAAAACAAAGACTTACAACCAAGATTATTCTACAGAGTGAAGCTCTCAATTAAAATGGAAGGTAAAATAGGAGTTTCTCAGACAAAAGAAGACTGAAAGTATACATCTCCACCAAACCAGCACTACAAGAAATGCTGAATGGAATACTATAAGAAGAAAAAGAAAAAAGTGATAGAGGAAGCCAGGAACAAAGGGAGAAAAATGAATAAGTATCTATTAATAATAACCTTAAGTATTAATGGATTAAATGCTCCAATCAAAAGACATAAAGTAGCTGAATAGATGAAAAAAATCACCCTAACATAAGCTGCCTACAAGAGACCCACCTCAGAACAAAAGACCTACACAAACTGAAGTGAAGGCCTGGAAACAAATATTCCAAGCAAATGGAAAGAAAAAAAGGCAGGGTAGCAATAATAATATCAGACAACATAGACTTCAAAAGAACAGCCATAAAAAGGAGACCCAGGAGGTCACTTCATAATACACAAGCAGAGAATCACAAGACATAAACATTAAAAACATATATGCACTCAATATGGAAGCACCCAAATATATAAGGAAAATCTTGGAGGACTTCAAGAAAGATATTGACAGCAACACAATTATAGTAGGGGATTTCCAAACCCCATTGTAAGAAATGAATAGATATTACAAACAAAATATTAACAAAGATATTGTGGGATTGAACAATGTCCTATATAAAATAAATGTACTTAATGATATATATAGAGTCTTTCATACCAAAGAAGCAAAATACACATTCTTTTCAAATGCACATTCAACATTTTGAAAGATACACCACATGATAGGGCACAAAACAGACCTCAACAAATTCAAGAAAATTGAAATCATAGCAACAATTTTCTCTGAACATAAGGGACTGAAACTAGAAAGCAATCACAAGGAAAAAAGGGTTTGCAGGAACAAGTATAGAGGACACATGGACAAAAGCAATGGGGGGTGAAAACAGGAGGGAGGATGGGGAGTGGGCTGGGAGGGCAGTAAAAGGCAGAAAACTGTACTTGAACAACAACTAAAACTAAAAAAAGAGAGAAGAAATTATTGAAAAAAAAAAAACACTCAACCTCATAGAGATTGAACAGCATGCTGTTAAACAATAAACTGGTTGACAATGAAATCAAGGAAGAAATCAAAAGGTTTCTGGAAATTAATAAAAATAAAGTCACAATAATCTAAAACTTACAGGACACAGCAAAGGCAGTCCTGAGAGAGAAGTTAAAAGCAATACAGGACTACCTCAAAAAGATAGAAAAATTTCAAATAAACAGCCTAGCCTTACATCTACAAGAACTGGAGGAATAACAACAAAAATGGCCCAGAGAAAGCAGAAAGAAGGAAATAACCAAGATTAGAACAGAACTAAATGACATACACACTAAAAGCACAATTCTAAGAACCAATAAATCCAAGACCTTGTTCTTTGAAAAGATAAACAAAATTGACAAGACTTTAAGCAGGCTCATCAAGAAAAAAGAGAGATGACCCAAATAAACACAATCAGAAATGAAAGAGGAGAGATTACAACTGATACCACAGAAATACAAAGGAATGTAAGAAATTACTGTGAAGAATTATGTGCCAAGAAATTTGAAAGGCTAGGTAAAATGGACAAATTTCTACAAAACTATAATCTTCCAAAACTCAATGAAGAAGAGGCAGAAAGCCTGAACAGACCAATAAGAGCTGACAAAATTGAAGCAGTAATCAAAAACTCCTATAACACAAAAGTCTAGGACCACAAAGTTTCACAGGAGAATTTCACAAAACATTTAAGGAAGAGATAACCCCTATCCCTCTCAGATTATTCTAAAAAATACAAGAAGGAGGAAGACTCCCAAAATATTTTTGTGAAGGCAGCAATATGCTACTCCAAAACCAGACAAAGACACCACAAAGAAAGAAAACTTCAGACCGATATTGCTGATGAACATAGATATTAAAATTCTCAACAAAATATTGGCAAACCACATCCATCAATACATGAAGAAGATAATACAGCATGATCAATGAGATTCATCCCAGGGATTCAAGGATGCTAAAATATGCACAAAACAATAAACATAATACATCACATAAAAAAGAAAGACAAAAATCAATTGATCACATAAATAGATGCAGAAAAAGTATTTTTTTCTGCATAAGGTGCAGCATCCATTTATGACAAAAACACTTAGCAAAGTGGAAATGGAGTTAGATTCCTGACCATAATAAGGGCCATATAAGACAGATATACACCCAACATCATACACAATGGACAAAAAATAAAATCTTTCTCACTAATATCAGGAAAAAGAGAAGAATGTCCACTTTCACAACTTCTGTTCAGCATATTATTGGAAGTCTTAGCCACAGCCATTTGACAAGAAAAAGAAAAGGCATCCAAATCAGAAAAGAGGAAGTAAAACTGTCATTGTTTACAGATGACATTGCAGTGTACATAGAAAATTTTATAGACTCTGCCAGGAAATATAAAACATTTGATATAGCAGCAAGAAATATAAAATACTGATATTAGTATTGTAAGACAAAAAAATATAAAATGGGCAAAGGACTTGAACAAACACTTCTCCAAGGAGGCCCAGAGACACATGAAAACATGCAAAACATCACTAGTCATCAAAGAGATGCAAATTAAAATGACAATAAGATACCACTTCAGACCAGTCAGAATGGCCAACGCAAACAAATCAACAAACAACTGTTGGAGAGGTTGTAGAGAAAAGGGAACCCTAGTGCACTATTGGTGGGAATGCAGAATGGTGCAGCCACTGTGGAAAACAGTATGAATTTCCTCAGAAAACAAAAAGGGAACTGCTTTATGACCCAGCAATTCCACTACTGGGATTATACCCTAAAAGCTCCTAAAGAACAATCCAAAAGAACCTATACACCCCACTGTTCATAGCAGCACAATTTACAGTAGCCAAGTGCTGGAAGCAACCTAAGTGCCCATCAGCAAATGAGTGGATCAAAAAACTATGGTATGTTTACACAATGAATTCTACACAGCAGAGAGGAAGAAGGAGCTCCTACCCTTTGTGACAGCATACATGGAACTGGAGAGCACTATGCTAAGTGAAATAAGCCAGGCAGTAAGGGACAAATACCATATGATCTCACCTTTAACTGGGACATAACTAACAAAAGAAAGAAATCAAGCAAAATATATCCAGAGTTATTGAAATTAAGAACAATCTAACAATAGCCAGAGGGGAGAGGGGAGGGGCCAGTGGGAAGAAGGGTTTTCAGGAACTACTATAAAGGACACATGGACAAATCCAAGGAAGAGGGTGGAAGCAAGGGAGAGAGGTGGTTTTGAAAAGGGTGGGGGGAGTGGTGGGGAGAATATATAGAACACTGTAATTGAACAACAATAAAATAATTTAAATTAACACACACACACACACACACACACACACACACCCTAGAAATAAAACTAAGACCTCTGCTCAGAAAACTACAAACACTGAAGAAAGAAATTAAGGAAAACATCAATAAATGGAAGCATATACCATATTAATGACTTGGAAAAATTAACATTTTAAAAATGTCCATACTACACAAAGCAATGTATAGATTCAACACAATCTCTATTAAAATATCAAAGGCAAGTTTCACAGATATAGAACAAACACTTAACAAATTTATATGGAACCATAAATAGCCCTGGATACCTGCAGCAATTTTGAGAAAGAAAAACAAAGTAGGTAGGATCACAATATAATACCTGATACCAAACTGTATTACAAGGCCACTGTCATCAAAATAGCCTGGTACTGACATAAGAACAGATACATATACAAATGGAAGAGAATAGAGAGTTCAGAAATAAACCGAAGTCTCTATGATTAATTAGTAAGCTACAAAGAGGGCAGAGTATAAAATTAGGTAAAAAGTACCTCTTAAAAAATAGTTTTGGGATATCTGGGCAGCTACGTGCAAATAAATGAAACTTGATCACCAACTTAAACCATATACAAAATAAATTCAAGGTGGATAAAAGATGTAAATATATGTAATGATACCATAAAAGCCCCAGAGGAAAATATAGGCAGGAAAATCTCAGGTATTCCATTCAGCAATATTTTCACTGATATGTACCCTAGAGCAAGGGACATAAAGAAAAAACAAACAAATGGGATCTCATTAAAATAAAAAAGCTCTGCACAGGTAAAGAAAACAGCATTAAAATGAACAGAGAACCAAACATATGGAAAAACATATTTGCCAATGGTACCTCAGAGAAGGGTCTGATGTCCAACATATGTAAAAACTCACATGACTCCATTCTAGGAAGTCAAAAAATCCAACTAAAAAGTGGACAAACAGCCTGAACAGATACTTCTCCATGGAGGATGTACAAAGGGTCCAGCAACATATGTGAAGATGCTCCTTATCACTAACCATCAGAGAGATGGAAATTAAAACCACAATGGGATACCACTTCACACTGGTCAGAATGGCCATCATAAACAAAGTAACAAACAACAAGTGTTGGAGAGGTTGTGGAGAAAAGGGAACCCTAGTACATTGTTAGTAGGAATGAAGACTGGTGCAGTCATTGTGGAAAACAGTATGGAATTTCCCCAGAAAACTAAAAAAGGAACTGCCTTGTGACCTAGCAATTCCACTGTTTGGACTATACCCTGAGAACCCTGAAACTACAGTACAAAAGTTCCTATGCACCCCAATGTTCATAGAAGCACAACTTACAATAGCCAAGAGCTGGAAGTTACCTAAGTGCTCATCAGTAAATGAGTGGATCAAAAAATAATTTACATTTACACAATGAAATACTACACTGCAGAGAGAAAGAAGGAGCTCCTACCCTTTATAACAGCATTTATGAACTGAAGAGCATTATGCTAAGTGAAATCAGCCAACAGTGAAAGACAAATACCATATGATCTCACATTTAAGTGGAACCTAATCAACAAAACACATAATCAAGAAAAATATAATGAGACATTGAAATTAAGAACCAATGGACACTCTGCCTGATGTAGCTCAGTGGAATGAGCATGGGCTTCAAACCAGGGGGGGGTCACCTGTTCCATTCCCAGTCAGGGCACATGCTGGGATGCAGAACAGATCCCTAGTAGGGGCCACATAAGAGACAGCCACACATTGATATTTCTCTCCCTCTCTCCTTCCATCCCTCTCTCTAAAAATAAATAAATAAATAAATAAATAAATAAATAAATAAATAAATAAATAAAATATTTTTAAAACTGAACAAACTGATGGTATCCAGAGGAGAGGTGGGAGGGGATAATTGGGGGCGGAGGGGAAGGGTTTTTAGAAATGTGTACAGAGGACACATGGACAAAACCAAAGAGGGTTAGTATTTAGAATGGGGTATGAAAATGGCTGGGGTGGGGGAAATGGTGGGGGTAAAATGGAGACAAATGTACTTGAATAGCAATTAAATTAAAAAATAATGTGGTAAATAAATAAATAAATAAATATTAATGGATTAAATGCTCCAATCAAAGATATAAGGTATCTGAATGGATAAGAAAACACTACCCACACACATTCTGCCTATGAGAGACCCACCTAAAACAAAAGTCCTATACAAACTGAAAGTGAAGGGGTGGGAAAAGTATTGTAAAGAAATGGAAAGGGAATAAAAAGCCAAAGTACCAGCACTTATATCAGATGAATTACATTTCAAACAAAGGTCATAAAGAGACTCAGAGGGACATTTGATAATACTCAAGGGAAGAATCCATCAAGAAGACATAAACGTTGTAAATGTATAAGCACTCAAGAGAGGAGCACTCAAATATATGAGGAAAATCTTGGGGAGTATCAAGAAAGATATTGATAGCAACACACTTATAGTAGGGAAACTTAACACCTCAGTGTCCACAATGGATAGGTCTTCCAAAGATCAACAAGGATATTTTGTCACTGAACAATCCAATAGATCAAATGGACATAACTGATATGTACAAAACCTTTATCCAAAGGAAGCAAAGTACACATACTTTTTAAATGCATGTGGAATGATTTCAAAGAGAGACCACATGATAGGGCACAAGAGAAGCCTCAACAAATTCAAGAGAAATGAAATCATATCAAGCATTTTCTTAGACCCCAAGATTTTGAAACTAGAAACCAACCTATAGGACGAAAACTAAAAAAAGTTAAATTCATGGAGACTGAATGACATGTTATTAAACAATGAAGGGCTTAACAGTGAGTTCAAGGAAGAAATCAAAACGTTTTTAGAAACAAATGGCATTGAACACACAATAGTCCAAAATATATGGGACACAGCTAAGGCAATCCCAAGAGGGAAGGACATAGCAATAAAGCTATACCAAAAAAGATAGAATATTTCAAATGAACACCCTAACACTACATCTACAATAACTGGAGGAACAACAATTAAATTATATAGAAACTAAAAGAACAATTAAAAGGATCAATATATC
The DNA here is from genome assembly GCA_004027475.1 of Anoura caudifer. Classification (NCBI taxonomy): domain Eukaryota; kingdom Metazoa; phylum Chordata; class Mammalia; order Chiroptera; family Phyllostomidae; genus Anoura; species Anoura caudifer. Next base: position 54,750 of record PVKU01005808.1, read on the forward strand.
TAGGAACTGATTCTTTGAAAAGCTAAACAAAATTGGCAAGCCTTTAACCAGACACTTGAAGAAAAAAAGGGAGATTACCCAAAAATCAAATCAGAAACAAAAGGGGAGAAATTATAATGGATAACACAGAAATACATCAGATTGTAAGAAATACTATGTACAAACATATGCCAAGAAATTTTAAAACCTGCTTGAAATGGATAAACTTATAGAACATGTAATCATAGATTGAATCAAGAAGTAGAAAGGCTGAAGAGAATGATATCAGATGGTGAAACTGAAGCAGTAATAATAATAATAAAAAAACCCGTCCTCACACACAAAAGCCCTGGACAGGATATTTTAACAGGAGCATTTTATAAAATATTTTAGGAGGATCTGATGCCTATCCTTCTCAGATTATTCCAAAAAGTCCAAGAAGAAGGAAGGCTCCCAAACACTTTTATGAGGCCAGCATCATCCTGATTCCAAAAACAGATAAAGACACAACAGACAAATAAAACTACAGGACAATATCAATGATGGACCTGGATGCTGAAGTCCTCAACTTTCTGGAAATATACACAAAATACTGGAAAACCTCATCTATCAACACATTAAAAAGCTCATATATCATGATCAAGTCAGATTCATTCCAGAGATGCAAGGGTTGTACAAAATATACAAATCAATAAATGTAATACACTACACAAACAACACAAAAGACAAAATCCACATTATCATATCTGTAGATGCTGAAAAAGCTTTTTTGATAAAGTATAGCACACACATGATAAAAACACTAAAAAAAGTGGGAGTAGAGGGAACATACTTCAACATGATGAAGTCCACATATGAGAAACCTACAACCAACATCATACTCAGTGGAATAACACTAAAAGCATTCCCACTAAGATCAGGTAAAAGAGAAGGGTATCTGCTTTCACCAATTCTATTCAATATAGTATTGCGTGTTCTAGCCACAGAAATTCAGACAAGATAAAGAAATATAAGGTATCCAAACTGGAAAGGAGAAAGTGAATCTGTTACTGTTTGCAGATGCCATGATAGTGTGCATAGAGAACCCTACACACTCTACCAAAAAATGTGGACCTCATAAGTGAATTCAACAAAAACAGTGGGGTACAAGTCAATACCCAGAAATGAAAGGAATTTTTGAGCAACAACAATGAATTGTCCGAAAGAGATTTAAGAAAAAAGTTTTGTTTGCTAGAGCAACAAGAAAAAATGAAGTACCTAGCAATAAATCTAACCAAGGCGATTAAAGACCTATACTCAGAAAACTAAAGAACAATGAAGAAAAATACTTCAGGAAGGCACACATAAATGTAACTGTATAACATGTTCATGGATTGGAAGAATAACTTTATCAAAATGCTCATTCTACCTAAAACAATTTATAGATTCAAAGCAATTCCTATTAAAATACCAATGATGTATTTCATAGATATAAAACAAATATTTCAAAAATTATATGGAACCATAAATGACCCTGAATAGCCACAGCAATTTTGAGAAAGAAGAACAAAGTAGTAGGGATCACAATATCTGATATTAAAAGTATATTACAAGGCCACTGTAATAAAAACAGTCTGGAACTGGAATAAGACACACACATAGATCAATGGAACAGAATAAAGAGGCCAGAAATTAATCCAAGTCTCTATGGTCAATTAATATTTGACAAAGGGATCAGAAATATACAGGGGAGTAAAAATACCTTCATCAACAAATGGTGTTGGGGGATCTGCACAGTTACATGCACTAAAATGAAACTTGACCACCAACTTATACCATACACAAAAATAAGCTCGAGATAGATAAAAGAATTAAGTATAAATCATGACACCATAAAAGTCCTTGTGGAGAACATAGGAAACTTTCAGACATTCCACAGAGCAACACTTTCATACTGATATATGCCGTAGGACAACAGAGATAAAGGCAAGAATAAACTATTGGGACTACATCAAATAAAAAGCTTCTACACTGCTAAAGAAAACATCAGAAAAATGGAAAGAGTACCAATCATATGGGAAAATGTATTTGCCAATGATACCTTGGATGGGATTTTGATCTCCATAATACATAAAGAACTCACACCACTCCATTTCAGGAAGATAAAAAATCCAATTAAGAAATGGGCAAAAGACATGAACACACACTTGTCCAAAGAGGACACACCCAGGGCCCATATACACATAAAAATGCAAAACATCACTAGCTATCAGAGAGATGCAAATTACAACCATAATGAGATACCACTTCACGCCAGTCAGAATGGCCATCATAAACAAAGCAACAAACAACAAGGGTTGGAGAGGTTGTGGAGAAAGGGGAACCCTAGTACACTGTTGGTGGGATTGCAGACTGGTGCAACTACTATGGAAAACACTATAGAATTTCCTCAGAAAACTAAATATACAACTGCCTTTTGACCCAGCAGTTCTGCTGCTAGGATTATATCCTAAGAACCCTGAAACACGAATCCAAAAGAATCTATGCACCCCAACATTCATAGCAGCACAATTTACAATAGCTAAGTGCTGGAAGCAACCTAAGTGCTCATTAGCAGATGAGTGGATCAAAAAACTATGGTACATTTACACAATGGAATACCACACAGCAGAGAGGAAGAAGGAGCTCCTACCCTTTGTGACAGCATGGTTGGAACTGGAGAGCATTATGCTAAGTGAAATAAGCCAGACAGTGAAAGACAAATACCATATGGTCTCACTTTTAACTGTAACCTAATCAAAAAACAAACAAGTAGCAAAATATAACCTGAGACATTGAAATTAAGAAAAAATGGACAGCAACCAGAGAGGAGATGGGAGGGGATAATGGGGGAGGAAATGGTGAAGAGTTTGCAAGAACAACTATAAGGACACATGGCCCAAACCAAGGGAAGGTGGAGTCAGTGGAAAGAGGTGGTTATGGTTCGGGTGGGGGACATAGGGGGAAAAGGCAGAAAACTGTACTTGAACAATAATGAAATTCAAAAGTATTAAAAAAAAAACAATCCTATTGGCAATTCCATCAAAAAATGAATAATAAATGGACTACCTTACATAAATAAAATGAAAGACAAAAATCAAATGATATTAATAGATGCTGAAAAAACATTTAATAAAGTACAGCACACATTATGATAAAGAGCTGACCAGAGCTGAGGGGGAGTGGGATAATGGGTGAAAGAAGAAGCAGGGTCAAGGAACATTTATAAATGACCTACGGACAAGGACTACAGGGGCAGGGAGGACTGATTGTGTGAGAGAAGGGAATTGGCAGAGCAGGAGACAATAATGGAGGGGAAAGGGGGATGAGTGTAATTGAGCAATAATAAATTTTTAATAGCACTTTTGGTTACTTCATATATATTTCAAGAGGTAAAATTGGTGATTAATAAGATTGTTTTGTTCATTTTTAATTTTTTGAGAATACCCTACAGGGCTTTCCACATTGGCTGCACCAGTCTGCATTCTCATCAACAGTGTATGAGGATTCCCATTTCTCCACATCCTTGTCAGCACTTATTTGTTCTTTATTGATGATAGCCATTTTGACAGGTGTGAGGTAATTGCATTGCGGGTTTTTAATTTTTTTTTTCAAGTTTTAGAAATTATTTTATTGTTATTCAATTACAGTTGCCCCCATTTACTACCTGCCACCACTCCTCCCAACCCCAGCCAAACCCACCTCCCTCCTTTGCTTTCACCCACCCCCTTGGTTTTGTCCATGTGTGCTTTATAGATGTTCCTGAAGACCCTTCTCCCCATTATCCCCTCTGATCTCCCCTCTGGTTACTGTTAGATCGTTATTAATTTCAATGTCTCCGGTTATATTTTGCTTGCTTTTTTTCTTTTGTTTATTAAGTTCCAGTTAAAGGAGAGATCATATGGTACTTGTCCCCCACCACCTGGCTTATTTCACTTAGAATAATATTCTCCAGTTCCAACCATGCTGTTGTGAAAGGTAGGAGATCCTTCTTTCTTTATGCTGAGAAGTATTCCATTGTGTAAATGTAACATAGTTTTTGATCCACTCATTTACTGATGGGCACTTAGGTTGATTCCAGCACTTGACTATTGTAAATCATGCTGCTATGAACATTGGGGTGCATAGGTTCTTTTGGATTGGCATTTCAGGGTTCTAAGGATATAAAACCAACAGTGGAGTTGCGAGGTCAAAAGGGAGTTCTATTTTTGTTTTTTTGAGGAAAGTACATACTGTTTTCCACAGTGGTTGCACCAGTCTGCATTCCCACCAACAATAGACTAGGGTTCCCTTTTCTCCACAGCCTCCACTGCAATTGTTGTTTGTTGCTTTGTTTATGATAGCCATTCTGACCAATGTGAAGTGGTATCTCACTGTGGTTTTAATTTCCATCTCTCTGATGGTTAGTGATAAGGAGCATCTTTGCATATGTTGCTGGACCCTTTGTATGTCCTTCAAGGAAAAGTGGCTGTTCAGGACCTTTG
>PVKU01005808.1:59330-91853 GCA_004027475.1 Anoura caudifer
TTTTTTTTTTCCATGTAGGTGTTCAGCTCTACCAACACCATTTTTTGAAGAGGCTATTTTTACTCCATTTTATGCTGCTGTCCCCTTTTAAGAATATTAATCAACCATAGAGCCTTGTGTTTATTTCTGGGCTCTCTATTCTATTCCATTGGTCCATGTGTCTGTTTTTATGCCAGTACCAGTGTGTTTCAATGACAGTGGCCTTGTAACACAGTTTGATGTCAGTTATTGTTATCCCCCTTACTTTGTCCTTCTTTATCAAAATTGCTTCAGTTATTCAGGGCTGTTTCCCCATATGAATTTTTGAAGTGTTTGTTCTTTATCTGTGAAATATGCAATTGGTACTTTAATAGGTATTTCATTGAATCTATAAATTACTTTGGGTAATATGGACATTTTGATGATGTTAATTCTTCCAATCCATGAACATGGTATATGCACCCATTTTTTTTGTGTGTTTTCCTTAATATCTTTCTTCAGTGTTGTGTAGTTTTCTGAGTACAGGTCTTTTACCTCCTTAGTTAGGCTTTTTACTAGATATTTTATTTTTCTTTTTGCTATATCAAATGGGATCTTTTTCCTGATTTCTGCTTCTGATATTTCATTGTTGGTATCAAAATGCCTTTGATTTCTGAATATTGACTTTGTATCCTGCTGTTTTGACAAAATCATTTATTAGGTTTAGCAGTTTTTTGGTGTAGTCTAGATTGTTTTCCATGTATACTATCATATAATCTGCAAAGTGACAGTTCTATTTCTTCTTTTCCAATTTGGATGCCTTTTACTTCCTTCTCTTGTCTCATTGCTGTGGCTAGGATTTCCAATATCATGTTGAATAGAAGAGGTGAAAGTGAACACCCTTTTCTTGTTCCTGATCTTAGTGGGAAAGTTTTAGTTTTTTCCCATTGAGTATGATGTTGGCTGTAGGTTTCTTGTATGTGGCCTTTACTAGGCTGAGAAATGCTCCCTCCATTACCACTTTGATGAATGTTTTAATCATAAATAGGTGCTGTATCTTATCAAATGTTTTTTCTGAGTATATTGTGCAATCATGTGAATTTTCTCTTTGCTATTTTTTATGCAATGTATTACATTTATTGATTTGTGAATTTTGTACCATCCTTGCATCCCTGGAATGAATCCCACTTGATCATGGTATGTGATCTGTTTAATGTATTGCTGGATATAGTCTGTCAATATTTTGGTGAGGATTGTAGCATCTATGTTCATCAGCAATATTGGCCCAAAGTTTTCTTTTCTTTTTCTTTTTCTTTTTTTTGTCTTTATCTGGTTTTTGGATTAGGATGATGCTAGCTTCATAAAAAGAGTTTAGGAGCCTTCTGTCTTCTTGAATTTTTTGGAATCTGTGGAGAATAGAGGTTAGCTCTTCCTTAAATGCTTTGTAGAATTCTCCAGTGAAACTGTTCCATCAAGGGCTTTTGTGCGTTGGGAGTTTTTTATTACTGCTTCAATTTCATCTGCTGTTATTGGTCTGTTCAGTCTTTCTGCTTCTTCTTCACTGAGTTTTGAAAGATTATATTTTTCTAGAAAGTTGTCCATTTCACCTAGATTTTCAAATTTCTTAGCATATAGTTTTTCATAGTAATTTCTTACAATCCTTCGTTTTTCTTTGGTATCAGTTGTAATCTCTCCTCTTTCATTTCTGATTGTGTTTATTTGGTTCCTGTCTCTTTTTTTCTTGATGGGTCTGCTTAAAGGCTTGTCAATTTTGTTTATCTTTTCAAAGAACTAGCTCTTAGATTTATTGATTCTTGGAATCATGCTTTTACTCTCTATGCCATTTTATTCTGCTCTGATCTTGTTTATTTCCTTCCTTCTACTTGCTCTGGGCTCTTTGTTGTTGATCCTACTGTTCTTATAGATGCAAGGTTAGGTTATTTGAAATGTTTCTATCTTTTTAAGGTAAGCTTGTATCATGATTAACTTTACTCTCAGGACTGCCTTCCGGGTGTCCCATAAGGTTTGGGTTGCTATGAGTTCATTTTCATTTGTTTCCAGAAACTTTTTGATTTCTTCCTTGATCTTATTCTTGACTCATTCACTGTTCAGTAGCATGCTGTTCAATCTCCATGAGTTTGAGTGTTTTTGAGTTTTTTCTTGAGGTTGGTTTCTAGTTTCCCTTGTGGTCAGAGAAAGTGCTTGATATGACTTCAATATTCTTGAATTTGTTGAGGCTTCTTTTGTGTCATATCAATGTGGTCTGTCTTTGAAAATGTTCCATGTGCATTTGAAAAGAATGTGTATTTTGATTCTTTGGGATGAAAGGCTCTCTCTATATATATCAGTTAAGTGCACTTGATCTAGGACATTGTTCAATGTCACAATATCCTTGTTGATATTTTGTTTGTAAGATCTATCCATTTTTGACAGTTGTGGTGTTGAAATCCCCTACTATAATACTGTTGCTATCAATATCTTCCTTGAAGTCTTCCAAGATATTCTTTTTGTATTTGGGTCCTTCTGTCTTGGGTACCTATGTATTTACAATGTTTTTGTCTTCTTGATGGATTCTTCCCTTGAGTGTTATGAAGTGACTTTCTAGGTCTCTTTTCATGGCTTTATTTATTTGAAGTCTATTTTGTCTGATATGAGTATTGCTACCCTGGCTTTTTTCTTTTCTATCCATTTGTTTGGAATATTTGTTTCTAGCCCTTCACTTTCAGTTTGTGTATGTCTTTTACTCTGATGTCAGTCTCTTGTGAGACCCACAGCATATGTGAGGGTCATGATTTCTTATTCATTCAACTATTCTATGTCTTTTGATTGGAGCATTTAATCCATTTATGTTTAAGTTTATTATTGATTGGTACTTATTCACTGCCATCTCTTTGTACCTGTGTTCCTCTCTCTCTGTCACTCTTTTTTTTTTTTCCCTAAAGCAGACCCTTTAGCATCTCTTATAGAGGTGGTTTAGAGGAGGTGTATACTTTGAGGCTTTTTTTTTTTGTCTGGGAAATGCCTTATATCACCTTCTATTTTAATTGAGAGCCTTTCTGGATACAGTAGTCTTAGTTGCAGGCCTTTGGTTTTCATTACTTGGAATATTCCTTGCAATTCTATTCTGGTTTGGAGTGTTTTCACTGAGAAGTCAGCTCCTAGTCTTATTGGGGTTTCCTTGTATGTTATTTCCATTTTCTCCCTTGCTGTCTTTAAGATTCTCTTTTTGTCTTGGAATTTTGCCATTTTAATTATGATGTTTCTTAAAATGGGCCTCTTCATGTTCTCTTGATTGGGACTCTCTGTGTTTTCTGGATTTGTGTGACATTTTCTCTCATCAAATTAAGAAATTTCCCATTATTACTTTTCAAACAGGCTTTGTATCCCTTGCTCTTCTCCATCTGGTATCCCTATGATATTGATATTATTATGTTTCATGTTGTCTTGGAGTTCCCTTATTACTTTTTCATCCTTTCTGAGTCTCTTCCTTTTCTTGCTCTTTTTGGGTGTTTTTCCTACCTTGTCCTCCAGCTCACTGATTCAATCCTCTGCTTCATCCAGCCTGCTTGTAATTCCTTCTAGTATGTTTCTTATTTCCAATATTTTGTTGTTCATTTCTTCCTGGCTTTTGTTTCTAGTTTTTATTTCCTTTTTCATACTGTTGTAGTTCTCACTTAGTTCCTGTAGGTGTCTGTGAGTTCCTTGAGCATCTTTATTACCATTCTCTTGAATTCCATATCTCATAGTTTGCTTACCTCCATTTCATCTAGTTCTTTTAGTGGGGAGTCTTCTATTTTCTTTATTGCATGTTCTTTTTTGTCTCCCAATTTTAGGTGACTGTTTTTGTTTGTTTCTGTGCCTCTTGATGTTTCATTTAGCTGGCTGTCTTTGTAGGGTGAACTTCTATGGTTGGAATTCTATGGGGTTCAGTGGTGTGGTCTCTTTGATCTCCTTGTCTGGATGCTCTGGGTTTTCCCTTTCTTCTGTTTGTATAGGCTCTCTTGTAGTACTTGGGTTTACACCTTCTGGTGGTTCCTTTGTTAGTGGGTTCTCTCCTCCAGCAGGTATACTGATGTTCTCACCTCCCACCTATTCTTGTATGTGATCAAATGTTAGGCAAAATGGATTAAGACAGTGAGAGAGTATTCTATAGGATTTAAAGTACCAGCAAATAGAGAAGACATAGGAGATTCTTTGGATAAGTATAGCATTAATTGTGATATTTCACCCAAGTAGCCACTTTTTATAAAAGGTGGAATATAGATAAGACTCTTGTTAGAGGGGATGAGGGTTCATTTGTATCCAGAAAACACAGTGCTTGTGCAAGGTTAGGTGACGAGATATAGTGAGACTAAAGGATAGAAAGTAGGCATAGTGTGAGAGAGAATAGCATTAACCACTGCAATAATAATGCTCAGGAATAAGATGAAGTGGGATAAAACTGTGGAGGGTTGCTGCGTTGTATGGAACAACAACTATTTACATAGTACTGGAACAACAATAATATGACAAGAAATACATGATTTGGATAACCAGAGTAGAAAATACACAGTCAGGAGTAGTGTGTTATTGTATCATGAATGAAATGAAGAAGGAAAATTAAAATACAATAGAGAATAAGAAAATCCAGTCAATCAATGCAATTGAACAGAGAAATAAAGTTAAGAAAACTAAACATGATGAACTGAAATAAAAAAGCTAGTAAAATGAAAGTAGTAAAATAATGAAATGATAGTAATAATAATAAACATTAACAATTAAATATCAGTTCTATGGGATAGCAAAGTGACATTTGTCTGAGTTTCTCAATTTTTGGCGTTAACCTTGTGCTCCCTCTGTGCTGTCTCTGGACCTTTCCTAACTCCTAGTGTTTTTGTCTCACTTGGGGAAAGAATAAAAAGGGAAAATAAGAGAGGAAAGAAAAAAAATAAGCCTCTCGCTGACTTAAAACCTGTTGAGGGAGTTCTGCTGTCTTCCTGGATACCACAGGAAGAGGGGGGCTGGGCTTTGCTTTTCTTCCTTTCTATGGTTTCTGTGAGGATAGGGGCCAGGTCTGGGCTGCAATATTTACAGTCACCCAGCCTTGAGCCCAGATCCTCTGTGTGCTGCCAGGTTCAAATCAGCTACTTAGTCTCTGAGTGAGCAGCATGAGTCAAGCCCAGGCACATGGCTCCAATTAGCCACTCAGTCTCTGGACTCACAGTGTGAGTCAAGTCCAGGCTCACAGTTCAAATCACCCTCAGGGTGAGCCAGACACACAAAGCATCTGCCTGCCATTCTTAACAAGCATAGGGCTTTTCATACAGCTTAGCTTTCTAATCAGTCTGCAGAATATCTGGGTCAGGGTCTGACATGGCCCAACTTTTCTCCCCTCTCCAGGTGTCACCCAGCACCAAATTTTTCTGGTAATGTCCTAGCCAGCTTCCATAGTCCCAGGGGAGGTATACCACTTTGGTGTGTCTCCAACTTCATCTCTATTCTCCCCAGTGACTTTCAGCATCCAGGTCCCTCCTGGTGCCAGGCTGCCCACCTTGCTCTAGTAGGGGAAGGAGATGGTGATCTAACTCTTCTCCCATATACTGAGGGGGCCACAGTGGCCTAGGTCCCTGCACAGATCCCAGGGACCTTACTGTCCCATCTCAGTCACTTCACTGTCTGTTTTTCAATGTTGTCTGCAATTTTGGCCTCCAAACTTCCTATAAGCTGGGATCCTGTTGGCTATTCAGTCAGTTTCTCAGAAGATTGGCTAGGTGTTCCAGCTGAGCACAGGGAGAACTGGGTTTCATTCCCACCTACCTCACCACCATCTTTGAGTTCCTGTCTTTTATCAGTATTTTTGGGACTATTTTCTTAGTTTCCCTTTCTGTTAGTTCATTATTGGTGTATATAAATGCAACCAATTTTTTGATATTTATTCTGTATTCTGCTACTTCACTGAATTTATTTATCAGTTCAATTAGTTTTATTATGTATGTGAAATGTTTAGGTTCACTATATGCAGTATCTTGCTTGCCATTTGCAAATAATTAGAGTTTTATTTATTTCTTCCCATTTTGGATGCCTTTTATTTCTTATTTTTGTCTGATTGTTGTGGCTAGGACTTCCAGTGCTATGTTGAATAATAGTAGTGAAAGTGGACATCTTTGTGCTCTTTATGATCTTATGGAAATGCTTTTAGTTTCTGTTCATTGAGTATGATGTTGGCTCTAGGTTTTTCAGATACAGCCTTTATTATGCTGAGGTATGATCCCTGTATTCCCATCTTTGATGATATTTTTTTTTAAATTATAAATGGGTCTTGGATTTTATCAAAATATTTTCTGCATCTATTGCTATGATCATGTGATTTTTAAACTTCATTTTGTTTAATAGGTATATCACATTTATTGATTTACAGATAGTTCTACCAAGCTTGCATCCCAGAAATAAATCCCACTTGATCATGGTGTATTTCTACGAATTTATCATTTTCTTGCAGATTGTTCTGTTCTTAGGATACAGTTTTTTATATTATTTTCTTACTATTCATTCTAGTTCTGTACTGTCAGTTGTTACTTCTCTTCTTTCATTTTTGATTTTATTTATTTGAGTCTTCTCTCTTCTTTTCTTCATGAATCTGTTTAAAGGTTTGTCAATATTTTTTTACTTTTTCAAAGAACTAGCCCTCGGTTTTGTTGATGTTTTGCATTGGTTTTTAGACTATTTTGTTTATTTCTATTCTGCTCTTTATGATTTATTTCTTCTACTCTCTTTGTGGCTAATCAGACAGGTAGATGGACCTGCAAGAAGAACATTTATGCAAATTTGTTAGTATTTTCCCTGAATGTTATATGTGTTGTTTAATTTTAGACTCATGCTTAGTCTAGAGGGGGTGCTCTAAAAACAGGAACTTGGAAGGGTCTTCCATAAACCATTTGAAAAGGGCTTAACTTAAGCCCACTTAGCGGTGCTAACATAACTCAGAGTTAGGCAATAGGGAGTGCTTGGTCCCAATTTCAAATGTGTTTCCTGGCACATTTTTGCCAGGGTCTTCTCTATTGTGTGTTTCATTTTCACAGTCTTGCTCATAGACTGAGGTCTCCAAGATGCTATTTTTCATATAGACTTTGGGTCAGAATTAGAGAATCCCCATTCAAGGAACTGTTCCTCATTTTGTCCTGTGTAATGATATTTAAATTCTGATAGATCCAGGTGAGGAATTAAAACTCCAATAAGTGGCAGCCCTCAGGTGGCTGGCTTATCTTGCTGCTTTACCAGCAAACTTGGTGTCCCAGCTTAGTTGCAAACTGTTGTTCTAGTGTCCTTGGCAGTAATCATGGTAATCTAGTTTGGTAGATTCACTGTATTTGCAATTTAAAAATCTCTTTTGCATGTTTGATGTCCATATTCGCTGACATTAAGAACATTCTTTCTTTCCATATTGGCCCATGGTCATGGACTAACCTAAAGCATATTTAGTCACATTTTTCCCTAGAATAATTTTAAGGTCCCAGTGAGGGTTGTTAGTTGGATCTTTTGTGCTAAGTTTCCTATGGCAAGGGCTTAGTCTTCTGTTATGTTTTCTATGGTGACTACCACATACCTGGTTTGTTGCTGACATTCCCATGAAGCTGCTCCCATCTGTATACAATTCCCAGTCAGGCTCAGTGGCTGGTCCAATAGATCTGGTCTGCTGAAATAAACTTAGTCAATGATTTCTAAGCAATTATGTTGGAGGTCTGAGCCTCCCTCTGAGTGCAGGACTAGGGTAGCCAGATTTAAGGTAGCAGTGGTTTCCAAGGCAACATTTGGGTTGCCCAATAAAATTGCCTATTTTCCCATGCACCCTGACATAAGCCAATACCCTTCTTTGTATCATTTCTCAGTGAGAGCTTCTATCCCTTTTATTTTTTCTTTTGAGTTTTGAGCAGTCTTCTCTCTAATGGCCTTCCTCATAGTAGTAAGTGCATTGATTGGCACCTAGTGGGTCTTTTCTTTTTCTTTTTAGGTTCTCTCTCTCTGATTGGTTTCCCACATGTTTTCAAGAAAACTGTGGCCTGCTTTAATTTTCTTGTTTCCCAGACATGGTAAACTTTAAATACTACGTTCACCATCTGGGAGGTATTCATTCCCAATGCCCCTTCTAAATAGTGGTGCTTGCTTCTGAGATTTGTGGCACTTTTCCCAATAAAAGTTATTTTTACCATCTAGACATATCCTGATGCCTGTAAGTCAGCATCAGTGTGCATTTGATAGACCTGACAGATTTTTTCTAAAAATTCAGGAGGATTTTTTGTTTGCTTGTTTCTGTGGATCAGCCTGTATGATATTCAAATTCTTTTTCAGGTACCCCTTTCTTAAATCCTTCTAATATGCACATTTTATAATGTTCCAGGAAGGCTTGGTCCCCACTATTTGGGTCCCAGTTGGGCTCTGTCAAGGGAATCTCCCTGGCTGGGTTGGGGTGTCCCATTGGGATTTTCTTGATGGAGGTTATGAGCCTCTTCTTTAGCCTTATTTATAACTAGCTGCATTTCATCTATCATTAACAGGATATTAAGGAGAGTCTATACATCTGCCAAGCTTGAGTGAAGAATGGCAAAAATGGAGGTGATAATATCTGTCATTTCTAAAGATCCTCTCTGTATATGAAATGTTAGAATTCTTCCAATGCAGTAAATCTAAGGTGGAAAACAGAGTATGGGCCCAACAATATCCAGCAGACTGACCTTCCTGGTTTATTTTTCCTATTCAATATTGCCTCAAAGGGAATTGTTCTTCTCTGGATAGGGATGCTCTCAGATCATATTGGGTGCCCTTCTAAGTCTTTGAGGGGGAGGCCGTCCTTTTATTAAAGAGAGATGGCGCTATTGCCTATTTGGGCACTATTTCAAGGGTCTAGTATCACAGGTTGTGGTGGGGGACATCTTTCAGCTGTTAAACCTGGATTCCCTAGGTTCAGATATTAAAGAGACTCAGTTCCTCATTTTTCTTTTATTCCCGTGTCTTACAATCAGGAAGTGGTTTTGAATCCAATTACCTTCACTGCACCATTACTTTGTTCCCTTTCTTTGCTAAATACCTGTTGGATAAAGACAAAAACACCTGGAAATAAGGGATTTTTCTCATTTTCCTGACCTATGGCAAAACAATTCCAATTGCATAATAGAATAGTAATTTAGGGACCATTTTCCCTCATAGTCTAAAGCACAGGTGACAAACATAAGGCTCTCAGGATGAATCCAGCCCTCCACCTTGTTTTATCTGGCCTGGAACCTTGTTTCTACTTAGTAGCAGCACCAAGCACCTTGCCCCTAGTTAAAGAGTAGTTACATTTATATAGCCCTATAATTACATTCAGCTATTTGAAGGCAACTGCAAGGCTGATGTGGTCTCTGGTGAAAATGAGTTTAACACCCCTGGTCTAAAGTATATATAGGCTAGGTAGAGTTACAATAGAATACCCATTCCTTCTAAACATTGGATGATATCTGTACATGGACCAATCTGCTAAAATTTGGCTAAGTGAACTCCCTTCAGTGGTTAAAACAGAACAGACCCTGATGGCACAAAAGTACAAACCCCAAAACATAACTATAATAAGACCCTAGTCAAAGTGAGGACATATTTAAAAAAAAACCTTGAATCTACAAGATTTAATGTCTTGTCTTCTGCCAATTTATACTTCAAATGGTACTAAATAGATCCAAGTGCACAAAGCCCAAGTGGTTGGGATTGCTTTCCAACTGTTATGGCAAATAGTCCTAACTAGACCCAAGTGGTACAAAGCCCAAGCACCAGGGATAGTCTGCCAATTAATTCCATAAATGGTTTTAACTGGACAAAAATGGTGAGCAGAGACTTCCTTGGTTCTCCAACTGACTGCTTAATGTTACCATTAAGACTTCTGTTATTGTGTCCCATGGATTTTGATTTGTTGTCCTCTTATTTTCATTTTTTTCAAGGTATCTTTTGATTTCATCATTGATCTCATTGTTAACCCACTCTTTGTTTTCTTTGTAATTTTTAATTTGTATTGTTCAAATGAAGTTGTCTCCATTTTCTTGCAACTGCTTTCCCCAGCCCCATCTACCCTCACATCCGACCTTCCACACTTCCTCCCTTTGGCTATGTCCATGAGTTCTTTATATATGTTCCTTGATAAACCTTTCCCTTCTTTCCCCCATTATCTCCTTTCTTTCTCCCTTCTAGTTACTGTCAGTTTGCTCTTTATTTAAATGTCTATGATGACATTTTGCTTGCTTATTTGTTTTCTTGATTAGGTTCCAATTATAGGTGAGATCATGGGATTTGTCTTTCACAACCTAGCTTACTTAGCATAATGCTCTCTAGATCCCTCCATGCTGTCACAAAGGTTAGGGACTCCTTCATTCTTTCTTCTACAGAGGATTCCATTGTGTAAATGCACCACAGTGTTTTGATCCACTCATTTATGATGGACACCTAGGTTGCTTCTAGGACTTGGCTATGGTAAATTGTGTTGTTGTGAACATTGCGATTCATAGGTTCTTTTGAATTGGTGTTTTAGGGTTTTTAGGGTATAATCCCAGCAGTGGAATTATTGGGTCAAAAATTAAAATGAAGACAACTGTAGTTGAACAACAATATTTTTTTTTAAAAAAGCTGTTCCATTTTTAGTTTTCTGAGGAAATTCCATAGTGGTTTCCACAGTGGATGCACCAGTCTGCATTCCCACCAACAATGTATTAGGGTTCCTTTTTCTCCACAACCTTGACAGCACTTATTTGTTGATTTGTTTATGATGTCCATTCTGACTGGTGTGAAGTGGCATCTCATTGTGGTTTTAATTTACATCTCTATGATGGTGAGTGGTACTAAGCATCCTTTCATATGTCTCTAGGCCTTCTGTATGTCCTCCTTGGAGAAGTGCCTGTTCAGGTATTTTTCTCAGTTTTTAATTGGGTCATTTATCTTTCTGGAGTGGAGCCATATGAGTTCTTTATATATTTCAGAGATCCAAACATTGTCTGAGATATCATTGCAAATGTATGTTCCCATACAGATGGTTCCCTTTTCATTGTGCTGTTTTCTTTAGCAGTGCAGAAGTTTGTTATTTTGATGAAGTCCCATTTGTTTATTTTTTCCTTTATGACCCTTGCTCTAGGGGACATATCAGTGAAAATATTGCTGCCTGGGACATCTGAGACTTTCCTGCCTATGTTCTTCTCTAGGACTTTTATGGTGCGACAATATATATTTGTCTTTTATGTACCTTGATTTTATTTTTGTGTATGGTGTAAGTTGGTGGTTAAGTTTCATTTTTTTGTATATTTACACAGCTATTTGAGGTCAGTTATAGTACCATATGAATTTTTGAAATGTTTGTTTTATACCTGTAAAATATGTCATTAATATTTGAATGGGGATTGCACTGAATCTATAAATTGCTGTGGGTAGTATAGACATTTTGATTATATTAATTCTTCCAATCCTTGAGCACAGTATATGTTTTTATGTGTGTATCTTCCTTACTTTCTTTCTTCAGTGTTGTGTAGTTTTCTGAGTGCAAGTCTTTTACCTCCTTGGTTATGTTTATTCCTAGGTTCTTTTTCTTATTGCTATATCAAATGCGATTGTTTTCCTGAGTTTTATTTCTGATATTTCATTGTTGATGTACAAAAATGCCTTCATTTTCTGAATATTGATTTTGTATCCTGCTGCCTTGCCTAATTCACTTATTAGCTTTCAGTAGTTTTTTGGGCAGTCTGTAGGATCTCCTATGTACATTGTGATGTCATCTGCAAACAATGATAGTTTTACTTTCTCTTTTCCAGTTAGTATGCTCTTTTTTTTCTTCTTTTTTTCCTTATCAGACAACTATGGTGAGAACCTCCAATACTATGTTGAAAAGAAGTGGTGAAAGTGTATATCCTTGTCTTCTTCCTGATCTTAGTAGGAAAGCTTTTAGTTTTGCCCATTGAGTATGATGCTGGCTGTAGGTTTTTCACATATGTCTTTTACTGTGTTGAAATGCTCCCTCTACTCCTACTTTGCTGAGTGTTTTTATCATAAATGGGTGATATACCTTATCAAATGCTTTTCTGCATCTATTGATATGATCATGTGATTTTTGTCTTTCCTTTTGTTTATGTGATCTATTAGATTTATAAATTTGCGAATATTGTATCATCATTGAATGCATGGTGTGAATATCATCTGATCATTATATATTATCTTTTTGGTGTATTGCTAGATGTGATTAGCCAATATTTTGTTGAGGGGTTTAGCGTCTTTGTTCATCAGCGATTTTGGCCTGTAGTTTTCTTTCTTTGTTGTGTCTCCGATTTTGAGATTAGAATGATGCTATCCTCTTAAGTAGAGTTTGGTAGCCTTCCCTCATCAAGAATTTTTTGTAATAGTCTGAGAGGAATAGACGTTAACTCTTCCTTAAATGTTTTTTAAAATACTACTCTGAAACCATCCAGTGTAGGAGTGTTGTGTGACAGGTGGTTCTTTTTTTAATTTATTATTTTATTTTATTTTAATTGTTGTTCTTGTACAGTTTTCTGTCTTTTACTCCCATCCCAGCCCACTGCCACAGCTCTCCCCACCTCCCTCCCATTTCCACACCCCCCTAGTTTTTGTGCATGTGTCTTTTATACTTGTTGCTCTAAACCCTTCCCCTTTTCCCCCAAAATTCCCTCCCCTTTTCCCTCTGGTGTCTGTCAGCCTGTTCTCAATCTCAGTGTCTTTGGTTATATTATGCTTGTTTGTTTTGTTGATTAGGTTCCTGTTAAAGGTGAGGTCATATGGTATTTGTCTTTCACTTCCTGGCTTATTTTGCTTAGCATAATGCTCTCCAGTTCCATGCATGCTGTTGTGAAGGGTAGGAGCTCCTTCATTCTTTCTTCTGCATGGAAAAGAAACAAGTTGTACCGAGAGAAAACAACATTTAAAATGAAAATAATGCTAGGAAAGAGACAGTAAAATGGATTAAGAGGAGGGAGGAACAAAATATGTGAATTGAAGTATACTATGGTATAAAATCTAGTGACTTGATGTGTACAAACTTGCTGGACAAGAAATGAATGTTTAAAAGCTATACAGGAAATAAAATATCATAAATCATGAAGAAGACTACCATGGATTTTGTCTTTGTAGACTCTTATTTACCACTGTTTTTTTTTTTTTTTCTTTCTGGTTCTGCCTCTGGTGATGTCAGATGTTGACCACTTCTGACCTTAGTCAGCCTGCTCAGAGACTACCAGGGATCTACCGTCTTTGGCTCTCTCCTTCACTTGTTAATCTAGTCACTCTTCATTGGGCAGTCAGTCTTAAGCAAAAGAGGGCCAGCCAGAACCTCTCCTGGTGTTAGGCTCTTGTTTTCCCTCAGGCTGTTGCTTCTCAGAGGAGCATGGTATGTCTGAGCAGGATGGTTGTTGCCATATGGGGAATGACTCAGGACCAGAATCCAGGTGGCAAATCTCTCAGTTTTCTCCCCAGAGCTTCCATTTCCAGTCTTTCCTCAAGTGTCTGTAATCTGATCTGCCCCATCTTTGCCAGGGATCTGCTGTCTGTGTCTTTCTCCTTTAGTTGTTAATCTAGTCACTCTGCACTCAGCATTTAGGCTTAGGCACCACAGGGCCAGGGCAGATTTCTTCCTGAGCTCAGGGCTATTGTTTCCTCTCTGGCTGCTGCTGCTTAGATGAGAGTGAGCTGTGTGAGCACAATGGCTGCTGCCATATGGTGGATTACTCAGCAATAGGATCCCAGTGTGAGAGAGTAGACACTCTCTCAGTTATCTTCCCAAAGCTTCTGTCCCCAACCTATCCTCAGGTGTTTCCATCCCACTCTATCCCCACCTTTGCCAGAGTCCAGGGTAAGTGGCTGCAAATGAAAATTTGTCTGTTGGCCCTTTAAATGGCTCTTTGTGTCTCCAGCCATCTGTCTCTGCCAGAGAGCAATCCTCCCACTTTTCACCACTGCTTTTTATCTGTGTACTTTTGGGCTCTGGTGCTGTAGGCTGGGAATCCTAGTTTAGGGTTTAGACCCGATTCTTCTCAGGGAGATACAACTGGCTGCTTAATTATCCCTCTGGCACCACTGCCTGTGGGTGGCCAGCCAGCCGTCTCAAGCCTTGACTACACTCCTTACCAGACAGGTTGTGCAAAAGTGAATTCTTCTGTCCAAGGTTATAAGGCTTCTCTCTTGCTATTGCTCAGTTGTTTGTTTTGGATGGTTTCTCCACAATTGGGTTGTAATTCCAGGTTAGAGTGACTTCTATTCACTCCTCCACCATCTCCCTATCCTCTAATCCATTCATCGTTTAGTAACATGTTATTTATTTATTTAGCATCCATGTCTTTGCATGTTTTCAGTTTTTTTTCTTATGATTAATTTCTAGTTTCATACTATTATGGTCAGAAATGTGCTTGATATGATTTCAGTCTTTTTAAATCTATTAAGACTCATTTTGTGTCCTAACATAGTCTATCTTACAAAATGACCCATGTGCACCCTTAAAAAATGCATATTCTGCTGTTTTGGGATCAATGCTATGAAGATATCAATTAAATAGATCTGATCTCATGTGTCATTTAAGTCTGCCATTCCTTTGCTTATGTTCTGTCTGGAAGGTCTGTCCATTGATGTCAATGAGATGTTAAAGTCAACTATTATGACTTGATTGTTCTCTCCCTTTATGTCCATCAATATTAGTTTTACATTTTTAAGTGCTCCTATGTTGTGCATAAATATTCACAAGGGTTATAACCATTTTTTTGGGGGGGTGATTATTTTATCATTTTGTAGTATCTTCCTTAGTTTCTTACTGTAGCCTTTGTTTTAGAGTTTACATATTTTGTCTGATATAAGTATTGCTACCTCACCTTTTTCTTGGTTTTCTATCTGCATTGGATATCTTTTCCCATTCTTTACTTATAATCTGTGTATATCTCTAGTTCTGAGGTGCATTTCCTATAGAGAACATACATATGGGTCTTGTTTTCTTACCCATTCATCTATCGAATGTTTTTTGATTGGAGAATTTAGAACACTTATATTTAAAGTGATTATTGATAGGAACACATTATTGCCATTTTATTCTTTATAACCACCTTCTCCTCCTCCTCCTCCTCCTCCTCCTCCTCCTCCTTCTTCTTCTTCTTCTTCTTCTTCTTCTTCTTCTTCTTCCTCTTCCTCTTCCTCTTCCTCTTCTTCTTCTCCCTTCCATCTCCCACTTTTTCTTCTCTTCCTCCTCTCTCTTTATCTTTTTCTTAAAGAAGACCTTTTAACCTTTCTTGTAATACTGGTTTGGTGGTACTGAACTCTTAGCTGTCTCTAAATTGTTTTAGTGCAGTTTCATATAAATGTCTACCTATTACAGAAATATGTTGCAAAATTTGATTAGGTGTAAATGAGTGGAAAGCTATGTAGTCCAAATTACATGCAAAATAATTGGTTTTGAAGCCAATAGATAAAATGCTTCCAGCTATAGGTATGCCTTTTCTATATTATTTAAAAGAATTTATAACACAAAAAGATGCTGAGAAATCATAAATGTTAATTAAAAAGTGCTTGCACTTTTTGTAATCATTCTGATTAGGACACATCACTCAGCTATGCTTAAAACTATATATAAAGCACTTTCTAAAATTTCTTCAATTTTTGGAGTATGATCTTTTTTTTTAAGATTGTAGTTATTTTCAGAGAGTGGGGAAGGGAAGAGAGAAAGAGAGGGAGAGAAATATCAATGTCTGGTTGCCTCTGCTGTGCCCCCCCACTGGAGACCTGGCCTGCAACCCAGGAATGTGCCCTAAATGAGAATAAAACTCAGGACCCTTTGGTTCATATGCTGTCACTCAATCCACTGAGCCACACCATCCAGGGAGGTTTATTATTTTTTATAGAGAAACATACTGTTCTTTTTATAAGCTTACAGAATCCTTATTTGTGACCTACCTTCAAATCTCCAGCATTAAATATTCGGTTCATAAAGATAATTTTTCTCTCCACTTCAATTGGAGTGCATCACCAGGAGTGATGATAGTAACACATATTTTGGTTCAAGTAATCTGAGCAATAGGTACATGTTATCTAAGAAGCAGATCACAACTCTCTTTCCCATTATTATTATTTTTATATTTTTAGAAAGATACAATTGGGATGAACAGTGCTCCATTCAGGTAGATTATTTGGGGTGTGGGGGCAGATGTTTTTAAATAACTCACCATTTTGGTAAAGTTTGATAACATGTTCCTCTTTTCACAGATGCATCTAACTATATGCATTAGTTTCCTATGACTACTGTGACAAATTACCACAAATTTAGTGGCTTCAAGAAACCCAAATTTGTCATACCCCAGTTTGGGAGCTAAGAGATCCACAGCAGGTCTCATTGTGCTAGCATAGTGGTGTCAGCACGATTATTCCATTTGGAGGCTGTGAGGGAGAATCTATCTTCTTACTTTTTCCGGATTCTAGAAGCTGCCTCTACCCCTTGACATTTAGCCCCTTCCTCCCTTTTAAGTTCAGAGGTATAATGTCTCCCAACTTCTCTCTGACTCATCTTCCTGCCTCCCTTTTTCACTTATACTGACCCTTGAGATTACATTCTAAGCCCATCTGCACAATCCAAGGTCATCTCCCATTTCTCATCCACAGCCACAGTGGCAGTATATTGTGCCAAGTCAAGAAACAGGTTCAAAGTGTGGGATTAGGATGTGGGCATCTTTGGAAGCCATAATTCTGCCTGATGCTCTGGAATTTTCACAGGAATCTTTTTTGGCCTATGCTGTATTCAAATAGTCTCATAAACATCCCCTAGTGAGAGCTGAGGTCCCTGTGGTCTGGTTGCTATAGTGTGGACTCCCTTTGCCTAATTGCCTCTTCACCTGATGGCCCCTTTACTTCCAGAGGAGAGATCTTCCAGGCCTGATGTTGACATATTCTGTCCTGACCATTCCCTGTCTTGGCTCATCTCTTTGCAGTCCTCACCTTCCTGCAGGGAAGTCCACTTGCTCCTCCTTGGCCCTGTGGAACTATGCTTCATACCCTGCCAAGACATTTACTCTTTAAGGTGCTGGACTCCCTCAGGCTGGCCTTACCTGGGCTGTTGACTGACACCCATCACAATGCTAAGGCCTAGCTGGCTGATCTGGCTCAACTCATCCCAGGGCCTGCCCTACAGTGATGGGGATCTTGTCCAGGACCAGCCCCTCCAGGCTTGGCACATCTTGCTGACTCTTTGTACTCACAGCTTAGGCAGCTAAACACAAGCCAGACATTTGCATTTCTCTGTGCAGGATATAGCACAATAACATCACAAATACTAATATGTGTATGTATATATACTATATATAGTGTAATATACATAATACAAATAATATATAATATATATTACATACATTATATATGTTAGTATATATGCATGTAGATAAGTGTTTGAGAATTATGTATTAAATTATCTTCTCAGATGATACTTCAAATATATTCTCCCTGGCCTGCACTTCTCTTCCCAAAATATTCTATGTTGTGTGAAGGCTAGATTGCAAAAGTAAAAAACAAAATAAAGTAAAATAATCTAGAGGGACAGAAATGAGTTTCAGATTCCAAAATGAACATGCATTTTATAATTTTAATGCTTTGGGGAAAATTAATTCACAGAAATGTACCTAGCAAGAGCATCGTAATTGTTTGGAAAAGATGCTAATTTTGAGGGAGATGGAGACCCCAGGATACTTAGGAAAGGCTAGGAGTTTGCAGAACTGCCTTCTGAGAAAGCTGGGTCCCTGGCTAAGGAGCTGGCCTTATGCTAGGCTGAGTACTTACAGTTAGTTCAGGGACAAATATTGGGCCCAGTGCAATGGAGTAGAGGGAAGCTGAGATTTTGGGTAGTTTAGGGGAGATATTTAGGGGGGATTGGTTGGGATTTTGTAAAAATCAAAACCTCTGAGAAACAACAACAAAAATGTGCCACAAGCAAAAATTACAGTAAATAACAAACTAAGAAAAAATGTCTGAAGCAAGTATAACCAGGGTTTAGTTTTGGCATATTCCTTCTGACCTCTGTGAAAAGCATCAATACTCCAGAAAAAATGGGGCAAAGACATTGATTGGGTCGGCCAGGCCCTTTAAGAGGACTTGGTGATGGCATGAATCTTGGGAGGGTTTTATTATGGAAATGAGGGTGAGGTGAAAATAGATGGATGGATCTGACAGGAAGTCTGAGAAGGTTGGGAGGAAGTATCTGGGATTCCCTGGGAGTGCCAGGTTTCTGGAATAGACCAGGTCTTGTTCTCCCTACCATCCATGTGCAGCCTGGGCTGCAGAACCAGAACTGGGGCCCTGGGACATCTAAGCTTCCTGGTCACAGTCTGGAAGCACATTTTTATGGCTAGAAGTGACAAGGAGCCACAAATGAAGGCATGCCAGTGGCCAAGATGCATTTATGTATACTCTGCATAAATATGGCCCAGGATGGCTATGAATGCAGTCCCACACAAAATTATAAATTTACTTAAAACATGAGATTTTTGTTTTTATTAGTGTTTGTGTATTTAATGTGTAGCCCAAGACAACTCTTCCTCTTCCAGTGTGGCCCAGAGATGCCAAAAGCTTGGAAAACCCTGACAGAGTATGCCACAGCTCACTGAGAAGGCAAGGCCAACAGTGTATGTGGGGTAGCCTCCCTGGTCATCCTAAGCCCTGATCTCCCCATCAAACACTCTTCATGGGAGGAGATAGAGACCTCCCATGTTGTCCTCAGAGACAGGTTTAACACCAGAAGAATCACAGATCTCTGAATCTCAAAGCTGAATTTCCTGATGAAGCTAGTCCATGACCATCCAGCCTATATTTAGTCACCTCCCATGACAGGGAACTCACTCATATTTGAAGAATCTCTGGATAGATCTTGAAAAGCAATGCTACTCAAGCTGTAACCCATAAGCCACAGGGTCTACATCACCTTTTAGGAATGCGAACTTCAGGCTCACCCTAAATCTGTATTTTTGTGAAATTCCAGGAGTTCTGCAGATGTATTCAACTGGAAGAAGCACTGTCTTGAAGCAAGCTTCTGTGGACTTGGCTAACTTCAGCTTACCTCCAACTTTTCCCCACTGGTCTTCGTTTTGCTTTGGGATATCATAAAATGATGCATCCCCCTTTACTGCATAGCATGGTAACAGTGATGGTGAACATCTGCCATGGCCATCAGCCTGGCCTTGGCTTGGGGTTCTTAGGCCAGAGGACTGACCTGTCCAGAGAGAGGAGCTCACCTTTTAGGTAAGCAGAGGTGGGGAAGGAGCAGCTGATTATGGGATGATGTAAAGGACTTTGTGCTTATAATATAAGGTTTATGATGAAGAATTACCCAGGTCTACAATTTTGAATATCAGCATGAGAATTTTGTGAAGAATGTGACTTTATTTTGTGATTTCTTTTTAGTAAGGTGCCTTTAAAGAAAATGCAAAGAACAGAAAACAGCAAAAAGTAATTGGAGGATGTTGCCAAGAATTTATGAGTGATGCTAAAAGTCTGAGACAGTGAGTAGTGGTGTGAAGTAGCACCTGGTCCATGACTCTGGGATGGCACAAGTGTACAATGGTGACTCATGTCCACATCACTTTCCAGCCCAGACCTCCCTCTTTAGCTCCATACCTGAATTCTCCATTGCAGCTTCTCCACTTGGATGACTTCCAACATCATCTTATGGATTGACGTTTATCTCCCCAAATTCATATGTTGAAGACCTAACCCCCAATATGACTATTTGGAGATGATTTCTATAAGGAGGTAATTAAAATTAACTGTGAACCTAAGGGTGGGGCTCTAATCTGATAGGATTACTGTTCTTTTATTTTCATTTTTTAAAATTTTATTTTAATTGTTGTTCTTGTACAGTTTTCTGTCTTTTACTCCCATCCCTTGCTCACCGCCCCAGCCCTCCCCACCTCCCTCCCATTTCCACACCCCTTAATTTTTGTCCATGTGTCCTTTATACTTGTTGCTATAAACCCTTCCCCTTTTCCCCTGAAATTCCCTCCCATCTCCCCTCTGGTAACTGCCAACCTGTTCTCAATTTCAGTGTCTTTGGTTATATTATGCTTGCTTGTTTGTTTTGTTGATTAGGTTCCTGTTAAAGGTGAGATCATATGGTATCTGTCTTTCACCTCCTGGCTTATTTCACTTAGCATAATGCTCTCCAGTTCCATGCATGCTGTTGTGAAGGGTAGGAGCTCCTTCTCTCTTTCTGCTGCATAGAAATCCATTGTGTAAATGTTCCATAGTTTCTTGATCCATTCATTTACTGCTGGGCACGTAGGTTGCTTCCAACACTTGGCTATTGTAAATTGTGCTGCTATGAACATTGGGGTGCATAGGTTCTTTTGGATTGGTGTTTCAGGGTTCTTAGGACATAATCCTAGCAGTGAAATTGCTGGGTCAAAAGGAAAATCCATTTTAGTCCTTAAAGAAGGACACCAGAGAGCTCTCTCCTCATTCTCTTTCTTGGCTATGTGAAGCCACAGCAAGAAGTTGGTTATTTACAGGCCAGGAAAAGATGCTTTCACCAAATACAGAATCTGCCACCATCTTGGTCTTAGACTTCTAGCCCCCAGAACTATGAGAAATAAATGTCTGTTATTTAATCTTCCCAACATTGGGGCCCATGCTAAAGCAAACCTCAAATGTGGCATGTTTTAAGGAGAACTCCCATTTCCCCCAGAATTTGCCCTCCTTTGTCTTCTATCTCTGAGCAACATCAAATGCATCTGCTTTCCGATTTAGAGGTAACTGAGCTTTCTTCCTTCCGTGTTTCCCAGTTCTAAGCAGTCATCAGATTCTTTTACTTTCATTAATTTAATAATGAATCCATTTTTCCCACCTTCCAGACACCAGTTTGGTGAGAGACACAATAATCTTCAGCTTGGATGATTTTGGCAGCTTTTTTGGGGAGCTTTCTGACTCTAGTCCTGCTCTCTGCTCCTCTATTCTTCTAAAAATGATCATTTGCCAAAGTAATTACACAGTACACCTCTGGCATCTCTACTGCCCACAGAAGGAAGTTCAGATCTCTTCTGTACAAACACTTAATGTTGATCTCACTGGTGTCCCCTCAGCTCCCACTTGCCATTCTCCCTGGGCCTTCTTTCCCCATACCACATTTGTTTTCTTCTCCATGGAGTGTTCTTTCTTCTCTCTCCTCCTATCTAAGTCCGCCACTCAGCTGATCTAGGACTTTTAGGAAGCACCTCCCTACCTCCCAAGACACCACTGTCCAAGTCAGAAGTCTCTAGTTTCAGGCGGCTGCCAAGCACTTAGAATGTGGCCAGCATGACTGAAAACCAATTTCTAAGCTATAAGTATAGACTACATAGAAGATTTAGCATAATTTTATATCAATTATGTGTTTAAATGATATTTTAGATATATTTAATTAAATAAAATATAGTATTATAATTAACTGAACATTTTAAAACTAAAAAATGTAACTACAAGAAAATTCAAGACTGCACATATGGTTCACATTATATTTCAGTGGGATAGGACTGCCCTAGACAGGTTAGTTGTCCATTCTGTGTGTCCCAAAGGGCCTTGTACTTACTCCTGGTATAACATGCATTAAAGTGTCCTAGAACTGACAACCCCTTGGCTGAATTCTCAAATAGAGTCTACCTTGTGAGGAGGTATACTGGGTTCTGATCAAAAGAACATCCCTATCACTTAATTACAGTAACACCCACAGAGAAGGTGCTTAGGGAAAAAAAAGAATGAAGGAAAGAAAAAGAGCATGAGAAAGAAGAAGGGAGAGTGAGGGAAAATGAGAGAGAGAGGAAGTAAGGAAATGTAGATGTAGTGAACAAATGATGGAGCTCAGCAGACCTGGTAGACTCTGAATGGAAAGCACAGGCACCCTTTCCTACCAAAAAGATGCAATGTTCTCCTTGGCCTGAATCTAGAGAAGGAAGCCAGTGGAGACAACTTGGATGTCATTAGAACTAGAGTAAGCTTCCTGCTTTCTAAAACAAAATAAAAAGAGCTAAGTAGTGTTAGATATTCACTTATACACATTCCAGTTATAGAAGATAGATGCTTTATCTACTAACATAGTACAAAAAATAGTCTTTTTCTAAATCATGTTATTTTAGGAGGCACCTTCTATTTCACATTTCAGTCCATGTAATAAAAACAAAATGGATTTTAGGATTTATTTACTGTCAGGCTATTTTTATATTTCTTGCCCCATAGGCTTTAAATAAACCTAGGATTACTTAAATACAGTAAGTCAAGTCTGCTGGAGAAGTGCTCAGATGCAGTCTTTCTCTGTAGTCTTAACAGGGGAGGAAGATCACCATACTGAACCAGCTCTTGTCTAGAAAGAATATTCCATGGGTCATAATGAAAGTCATACCCAGGGTATGCAAATAAGGTGAACTGGGTGAGTGAAACTTATCTTTTGCAGTGGATAAGACATAAAATAAAACTATTATTATCATTCTCTTCAGCATAGTGAAATTAGTTCTTTTTAACACAAAAAGTGTGTTCTAAAAGAGAAAAAGTAAATTTAAAACATTTATAAATTAAAATACCTCTTTACTCTTTTTCTGCTATTTACAAATTATTTAATTCTATACACAAATTTTAGTTATCATTGCTTAAGAAAATCTTTTATTATGGATTAGGAAATGAGTGGACTATGTAGACTTTTTTAGTTGGGGTTTAATCAGGAACCCAAATACCACTAAAGCTATTTCTGCAAAAAAGAGGTTAGTAGCATATTATTAGATAATCAGGCAAACTGAGGTGTCAAGGAATGATCTGCCTTTTTAAATTCTGGAAAGGCAGAGGTCTCAATGATCTCTACCATCTCTAGTACCTGAGGGGATGCTTTCAGAACAATTCTTGGGGGTCTGGGAACTTCCTTGTAGACCTCAGAGGCCCTAGCCCTGGGGTTGAGAACAGTTGAGGTGCTCCCTGATGATGCCACATAACAGAGGAAAACCCCATGACCTCTTTTTGTCAAAGGTGCATGTGTACTCTCAACTGCTGTAGGAACATTATATGGCTTCTCATTTCCTTCTGTCTTCTAAATGTAGGAGGGCTTCTAATGGTAGAGGACAACTGGAATCCCAAGGTACTGAGAATATAGTTTCCAGGCTTTGCCCACTTTGGATTATAACAAAGGAAGGTAGGGGGAGAATGGCTCAGGCAGGTGGATATTGAATATGAACAAAACATATCTGGAAGATACCTAAAAAGTACAATGGTTTCTAGTTTATTTATCCATAATACATAACTGATTTTAATGCATAGAATTTTCATGCTGATTGTATTTTTTAAATTTTAAATCAGAAACAAGATTAAAGCTGCCCTGGCTGGTGTAGCTCAGTGGATTGAGCATGGGCCTGCTAACCAAAAAGATCACAGTTCAATTCCCAGTCAGAGCACATTCCTGGGTTGCAGGACAGTTCCCAGCAGGGGACACATGAGAGGCAACCATACATTGATGTTTCTCTCCCTCTCTCCTTCCCTTCTCCTCTAATGCTAAATAAATAAATAATCTTAAAAAAAGATTAAAACTAATTATGCAGTCAAAAATTGGCTTCAATTAGTACTAGACTTTAATGGTACTATTTAAAATTCAAGTTTGCAACTTACTCCTTAGGTGTAAAGTTTATTTCATTTTTTTCAGTTTATAGTTTCTATATCTCTACAGTAAACAATGATATTACTTAAGACAGGTTCAGAACATAGGAAAGGAAATAAAATGTAAGAGATCCTTACAATTATACGCATTCTATTTATATCTGTCTTTCAGTCTTTCATACTTAATGTGAAGTGTTTTCATTAGGTTAGACCATTGCTACATGCAGCACAATGAGTAGAATCAGTCAGGTAGGATTTGGGGAAGGTAGTAGATCCAACCAAAAAGAGTCATATACTCAAAGCATGCAGACAAAAGAAAGTCTTGGAGAACCATTGTTGGATTAACATATCTACATCTTCAGACAGGAAGGAGAACCATGCAGACATGAGGGTGATGACATGCACAGAAGCCAGAGTGTTAAAGGTCTTAGGGTTGACACTATGGAGTTTAGATTTTTGTCCTAATGGAATTGGTCTAAAAATATAAGCCAGCCATGGATGGTGTAGCTTAGTGGATTGAGTGCGGGCCTGTGAACCAAAGAGTTGCTGGTTCGATTCCCAGTTGGGGCACATGCCTGGGTTGCAGGCCAAGTCCCTAGTGGGGACCATGTAAGAGGCAGCCACACATTGATGTTTCTCTCATTTCTTTCTCCCTCACTTCCCTCCTCTAAAATATAAATAAAATATTTTAGAAAATATAAGCCAAAGTTTCTGACTTTTCAAATCTACTGCACCATTTTTTAAAATTTCCCTTTCTCTTCTGAAACTTTCAAGCTTGTGCTCTTTCTCTTTGAATGTTGGAATTAAAATGTCTGAGGTGAAGTGGTACCAGTGGAGGGAACTCCCACCAGACTACAGGAGCAGGTAGCTAAAGGAGAATGGTGTTGAATGGCATTGAGTTGGAATCTGTGTATAACCCACATTAACACTGAGGTAAGTGAAGATGATGGTAAGAACAGCTGCAGGGGCAAAGGTATAGAGAAAGACAATAAAGCAGGTATAGTCTTCAATAAACAAATAAATGTGAAGGGAAAGAAGATGTGTTATGGCAGCTAATTTGTGGCACATGGTAAAAAGGAAAAAGAAAAATGGACATAGGGAATGGCAGAGAGAATGCCAGTGTCTTGTCTTTCCCTGAAGTCAGTGTGGGGTATCTTTCTGTTCACTTGAGGAGACCATAGGGCAAATGGTGTTCTCAGTTCAGTGTTGTCTTTCAGTCCATGTTCCCATTTCTGTTAAGAGCCTAAGGGCACAGCTGAAAGTGTCTATCATTAAAAGGATGTTCTATTATATTAAGTGAAATAAACCAGGCAGTGAAAGACAAATACCTTATTATCTCCGCTATAAGTGGAATCTAATCAACAAAATAAACAAGTAAGCAAATATAACCAGAGACATTGAAATAAAGAAAAAAAGTGACAGTAACCAGAGGGAAGGTGGGAGGGGATAAGAGGGGAAAAAGGGGAGGGTCATCAAGGAACATGTATAAAGGACACATGGACAAAGCCAAAGTGTAGTAGGATCAAGGGTGGGAGGTGGGAATGGCTGGTGCTGGGGGGAGTGGTAGGGAGAAAATGGAAACAACTATACTTGAAGAATAATAAAACAGAGAAAAAAAGTGAAAAAAGGATGCTCTAGACTCCATGGCAAACATAGGAAAGAAAGGATGTGGTGGTATGGAAGGGTGGTGCAGCATTGGTTAGGGGCAGATATGGCTGGAGAACATTTGACTAATAGGGAACAAGGGAGGTCTATGTTACAGATTGGGACCAAGGATGCCAAGGTGTCATTGGATTATCATCCTTGAGACACCAAAGTTGTCTGAGCCCTGGTTGATTATGTCTTGCTATGTAGCCAAAGTAAGGCTACCCTGAGCAACTGAGATGTGGATCCTTCTCCAAATGCATTAACTTCCTGCTGGAAGCCACAATCCCAGGTGAATGAGAGATAAGGTGAAATTCTTCCAGAGCCCTTTACCTCATGTTAAAAGCAGCAGCTTGCAGGAGACCCGAAAGACTTCTGGACATGTGATGTAACTCCTGGGAGGAGGCAGACATTCCTTGGGTGGAAAACAGCTCAGAAGGACATGGGCTATTAATGAGTTGGCAAACTCAGCTCATTCAATAAAATGAAGATTAAACCCTGGCTGGTGTTGCTCAGTGGATTGAACTCTGGCCTGTGAACGGAAAGATTACCAGTTCAATTCCAAATTATGGCACAATCCCCCAGTTGCATGTGTGTGAGAAAAAAACAATCAATGTTTCTTCCCTTCTCTTTCTCTCTCCCTTCTCCTTTCTCTAAAATATAAAATAAAACCTTAAACAAAAACAGATGGTTAAATCCATGTCAAAGGTGGATTGTGTCTAAAAACTGAGATAACATATATGAATGAGCTTTAAAGAATATATTACAAAGGTGATCAGAGTACCCATCCACATAGAGGTGTAGGCAGACATGCTTTGCCTCCTTGTGCAACCATGGAAAGAATTATAACCAGATCTCAAAAACAAATAACACCCAGAAATGTCAGAAGACTGAGATGAATGAAAGTCCAACAACCAAGGATTTAAAGAAGCCACCTTCATCCAGACTGCTAGGAGGGGCAAAGTCACAGAGACAGGGATGAGAGGCAGTGTGTCATGGACAAGTGGCAAGGTGGTGGAAGAAGATATGGTCCCATATTTTTGTGTGGTGAGTAAAAATAGGAAGGGATACCCTGGATGCAAGTGATCCCAGCACTAGGCCAGACCACACAACCCAGGGTCCCCATTACCTCTGGCTGTAAAAAACACTGGGAGTTGGGGAGACAGAAGGAACTTCTGGATTTTCACCATTTAAATGGGCCCACATAGGCTTAGGACATATGCAAACCCCAGGGAAGCAATGGGAGGGACACCAATCACATATAGGAAGTGAGTGAGTGACAGGAAACAGGGGTACCACCAGGAGGACCTCCAGAGGCAAGGTAGTGCCATTGTTCCCTCTCCAGTCCCTTTCCATAAGCAGAGCCATGGAACAGCAAAGCAGGTTTCCCCATCCTGGAAATTACCTAAGACTCCACCCTGCACAATGTATAAGTGCCTTTGCTACATAGGTCACAGTACTAAGAGAGTAAAAGCAGCTCTACCTAATACATGGAAACAAACACAGTGAGGCTGCAAAATTGAAGAGGCAAAGAAATATGGCCAAAG
The DNA here is from genome assembly GCA_004027475.1 of Anoura caudifer. Lineage (NCBI taxonomy): Eukaryota > Metazoa > Chordata > Mammalia > Chiroptera > Phyllostomidae > Anoura > Anoura caudifer. The sequence continues at coordinate 86,087 of PVKU01005808.1, forward strand.
TGAAAGAATAGAACAAAATCCCAGAAAAAGAACTAAACTAAATGGACATAGCCAATTTATTACATTCAGAGTTCAAAACATTGGTGATAAGAAGGCTCAGAGAACTCACTGAGTACAGAAAAAAATGAAGGTTACCCACAGTGAAATAAATAAAACATACAGAGAACCAAGAGTGAAGGGAAGGAAGCTGTAATTCAAGTCAATTATTTGGAACAAAAAGAAGAAACAAACACTAACCAGAAGAAAAAGAATAAAACAAGAATTAAGAAAAAATAAGGAGAGGCTTAGGAACTTCTGGGGTAACTTTAAACACACCAACATCCAAATCATAGTAGTGCCAGAAGGAGAAGAGGAAGAGCAAGAAAACTTATTTGAAAAAATAATGAACTAAAACTTCCCTAATTTGGTGAAAGAAACAGACATACAAGTCTAGGACACACAGAAAGTCCTAAATGAGCTGGATCCTCAGAGTACCACATCAAGATGCATCATAATTAAAATGCCAAAGGTTAAAGATAAAGAGATAATCTTAAGAGCAGCAAGAGAAAAGCAGTTAGTTACCTACAGGGGAGTTCCCTTAAGGGTCTCAGGTGATTTCTCAAAAGAAACTTTTCAGGCAAGTAGCAGCTGGCAAGAAGTTTTCAAAGTGATAACTGATAAAGAGCAAGGAACTACAACCTAGGTTATTCTATCCAGCAAAGCTATCATTTAGAATGGAAAGACAGATAAAGTGCTTCCAAGATAAGGTTAAGCTAAAGAAATTTATAATCACCAAACCATCATTACATGAAATATTAATGGGACTTATTTAAGAAACAGAAGATCAAAACTATTAGCATTAAAATGACAACAAACTCACAACTATCAACAACTAAACCTAAAAAAAATAAAAAAACTAAGTTAACAACCAGAATAGGAACAAAATCATAGGTATGGAGATCACTTGGAGGGTTATCACCCAGGCAGGGGAAAGAGGAGAATGGAGGAAATAGTGCAGAAATTAAGCATATTGGTAGAAAAAAAAAATAGAAAGTAGTAGGTAAATATTAGAAAAGGGAGAAGGCAAAGGACTTACACACTTAACACATGGACAGGAAGTAACAGGGGATTGCTGGAGGGAAGGGGGTTGCTGGACAGATGGGGGAAAGTAGAAAAATTGGGACAACTTTAACAGCATAATCAATGAAATATATTTAAAAAACAAAAAAGGTGATCAAATATTATCTTATAATTTAAAAAAGCAATCTTCATGAATCAGGTGAAAAATGTATGCATTCATTTGAGGAGAAAGAAAACTTAGAAATATTGAATTTTTCTCCATTTTTTTAATTAGCTAAAGTTTTTATTGAAAAAATGTCTACATATGGTTGACAATTCAAATACATACAAGAGAGAATAAAAAGAAGATTAATCCTCTGTTCCCTCAGCATACTCATCCCTTAAAGTTCCCCCAAACCAGCTATTCTTAGAACTTTCTTATACATCTTTTTAAAAAAATGTTTTAAGTGGGCTTGGCCAGTGTGGCTCAATAGATTGTGTGTGGGCCTATGAAAGGGGGTCGCCACCAGTTCGATTCCAAGTCCAGGTCACATGCCTGGGGTTTAGATTGGATCCCTGGTGGGGGGGGTGTGAGAGGCAACAGCATATTGATGTTTCCCTCTCTTTCTTTTTCCTTTCCTCTCTCTCTAAAAATAAATTAGTAAAATCTTTTAGAAATTTCTTTAATGCATGAATTTACATATATTCAACTTTTAAATTTCATTTTCTAATAACTTGTTGTTTATGTTTACAAAATACATCAAAGTTTTGTAATCTGCCATTTTCCTGAAGTAGATTTCAATAAATTCCTTGGTGTTCTTGTTTTTTAATTTTTTTCTTCTTTTTTTTTTTATAAATTTCTGTTCAAGTACAATTGACTCAATTTTTACCGCACAACACCCCCATGCCCCATCCAACTGTGCCTCCCACTGTCAAAATGATTCCCTTTGGTTTTGTCCATATGTTCTTTATACATGTTCCTTGATGGTCTTTCCCTATTTTGCCCCATTATCCCTCTCCCCCCCCCCAGCATCTGGTTACTGTCATTTTGTTTTTTATTTCAAAGTCTCTAGTTATATTTTTGCTTATTTTTTTTTCCATTGGGTTCCACTTATAGGTGAGATTGTATGGTATTGGTCTTGCTCCACCTGGCTTATGTCATTTAGCATAATGCTCTCCAGACCCATCTGTGCTGTCACAAGGGGTAGGAGCTCCTTTCTTTCTTTCCACTGCATAGTATTCCACTGTGTAAATGCACCATAGTTTTTTTTTTATCCACCCACTTACTGTGGGCACTTACATTGCTTCCAGCACTTGGCTATTGTAAATTGTGCTGCTATGAACATTGGTGTGCATACATTCTTTTGAATTACTGTTTCAGAATTCTTAGAGTACTATACAAGCAGTGGAATTGCTGGCTGAAAAGGTAATTCCTTTTTAGTTTTTTGAGGAAATTACATACTGTTTTCCACATTGGCCACAACAGTCTGCATTCCCACCAACAGTGCACTAGGGTTCCCTTTTCTCCAAATGTTGCCAGCACTTATTGTTTATTGACTTGTTTATGATGGTCATTCTGACTAGTGTGAAGTGGTATCTCATTGTGGTTTTAATTTCCATCTATCTGATGGCTATTGATGCTGATCATCCTTTCACATGTCTCTGGACCATCATTATGTCCTTAGAGAAATGTCTGTTCAGGATCTTTGTCCTTTTTTAATTGGGTTGTTTTTCTTCCTGGAGTGCAGTCATGTGAGTTCTTTATGTATTTTGGAGATCAAACCCATGTCAGAGGTGCCATTGGCAAATATATTTTCTCATACAGTTGGTGCCAATTTCATTTTGCTGATGTTTTATTTAGCCATGCAGGAGTTTTTATTTTTGATGAAGTCCCATTTCTTTATTTTTTTTTTTTTCTGTATGACCTTTGCTTTAGGGGACATAGTGAAAGTATTGCTCTGTGGAATATCTGAGATTTTTGTCTGTATATTCACCTCTAGGACTTTTATGGTGTTAGGACTTATATTTAAATCTTTATCCACCTTGAATTTATTTTTATGTATGGTGTAAGTTGGTGGTCCAGTTTCATGTTTTTGCGTGTGGCTGTCCGTATCTCCAAAAATCATTTGTTGAAGAGGCAATTTTTACTCCATTTTATGTTTCTGACCCTTTGTCAAATATTAATTGACTAGAGATACTTGTGTTTATTTCTGGACTCTTTTTTTTTTCTGTTCCATCACCTATGTGTCTGGTCTTATGCCAGTACCAGACTGTTTTGATTACTGTGACCCTGTAATCTACTTTGATGTCAGATATGGTGATCACTCCTTCTTCATTATTATTTCTCAAAATTCCTATGGATATTCAGGGTCTTTTATAGTTCTGTATAAATTTTGGAACATTTGTTCTATATCTGTGAAATATGTCTTTGATATTTTAAGAATGATTGCATTAAATCTAGAAATTACCTTGGGTAGTATGGACAGTTTGATGATGTTAATTCTTCTAGTCCATGAACATGGCACATGGCTCCATTTGTTTGTGTTCCTTAATTTCTTTCTTCAGTGTTGTGTTGTTTTCAGAGTACAGGTCTTTTACCTCCTTGGTTAGTTTTATTCCTAGGTACTTTATATTTCTTGTTGCTATAGCAAATAGGATTTTTTTTCCTGATTTCTGTTTCTGATATTAGGTTGTAGTACAGAAATGCCTTCAATATCTGAATATTGAGTTTGTATCCCACTGTTTTGCCAAATTCACTTTTAAGATCAGGTAGTTTTGTGGCGGGGTCTATAGAGTATTCTATGTACAGAATCATGTCAAATGCAAAGAATTACATTTTTATTTCCTCCTTTCCTATTTGAATACCTTATATTTTTTCTTCTCATCTGAATGCTGTGTCTAGGGTTTCCAACAGTACGCTGAATAGAAATAGTGAATGTGGACATCCTTGTTTTGTTCCTGATCTTAGGGTGAAAGCTTTTAGTTTTTGCCCACTGAGTATGTTTGCTGTAGGTTTTTCATACATGGCCTTTACTGTGTTGAGGTTTGCTCCCTCTATTCCCACTTTACTGAGCATTTTTATCATAAATGGTTGCTGTACCTTATCATGCTTTTTTGGATCTATTGATATGTTCATGTGATTTTTATCTTTAATTGATGTGATGTATTATGTTTATTTATTTGCAAATATTATACCATCCTTGCATCCCTGGGATAAATACCACTTGATCATGGTGTACGATCTTTTTGATGTACTGCTGGATGCTCTTTGTTAGTACTTTGTTGAGGATTTTAGCATATATGTTCATCAGCAATATTGGCCTGCAGTTTTTATTGTCTTTGCTGTGTCTTTGTCTGGTTTGAGGATTATAGTTATACTGGCTTTGTAAAAATATTTTGGGAGTCTTTGCTCCTCTGGGAATTTTTGGAATACTGAGAAGTATAGGGTTTAGCTGTTCCTTAAATGTTTTCAAAAATTCTGCTGTGAAACCATCCAGTCCAGGGCGTTTTTGCACCAGGAGTTTTCTAATAAGTGCCTCAATTTCATCAGCTGTTATTGCTCTGTTCGGGCTTTCTGCTTCTTCTTTATTCCGTTTTGGAAGGTTACAATTTTCTACAAATTTGTGCATTTCACCCTGGTTTTCAAATTTCTTGGCACCTAGTTTTTCATAATAATTTCTTGCAATCCTTGTATTTCTGTGGTATCAGTTGTAATCTCTCTTGTTTCATTTCTGATTTTGTTTATTTGGATCCTGTCTCTTTTTATTTCTTGATGAGTCTGCTTAAAGGATTGTAAATTATTTTTTATGTTTTCAAAGAATCAGCTCCTGGATTTATTGATCATTAGAACTGTTCTTTCAGTCTATATGTCATTTAATTCTGCTCTGATGTTGGTTATTTCCTTCCTTCTACTCATTTTGGGCTTTGTTTGTTGTTGTTCCTCCAGTTGTTTTGATGCAGGGTTAAGTTGTTTATTTGAAATGTTTCTATCTTTTTTTAGGTGGGCCTGTATCGCTATAAATTTCTCTGTAAGGACTGCCTTCTCTGTGTCCTATAAGTTTTGGACTGCTGTGTGTTCATTTTAATTTGCAATCAGAAACATTTTTATTTCTTCCTTGATCTCATTATTAATCCAATCATTGTTTAATAGCATGCCTTTCAATATCCATGAGTTTGAATGTTTTGGAATTTTTTCCTCGAGGTTGGTTTTCAGTTTCAGTCCTTTGTGGTCTAATAAAATATTTGATATGATTTCAATTTTCTTGAATTTGCTGAGGGTTGTTTTTTGTCCTGTCATGTGACCTATTTTGAAAATAATCCATGTGCATTTAAATTGAATGTGCATTTTGCTTCTTTGGGATGAAAAGTTCTATATACATCTGTTAAGTCCATTTGATCTAAGGCATCGTTCAATGCCACAATATCCTTGTTGATATTTTGTTTGGAAAGACTATCCATTTTTGACAGTGGGATGTTTAAATCCTGTAGTGTAAGTGTGGTACTCTCTATATCTTTCTTAAGCCCTCCAAGATGTTCCTTATATATTTAGGTGCTCCCATGTTGGGTGCATATATGTTTACAATGTTTATGTCTTCTTGATGGATTCTTGCCTTCAGTATTACATAGTATCCTTCAGTGTCTCTTTTTATGGCTTTTATTTTGAAGTCTATGTTGTCTGATATAAATTTTGCTACCCCAGCTTTTTTTTTGTTTTTGCTGTCCATTTGCT
>PVKU01005808.1:91953-116126 GCA_004027475.1 Anoura caudifer
TTTTTTTTTTTTTTTTTTTTTTTTTTTTTTTTTTTTTTTTTTTTTTTTTTTTTTTTTTTTTTTTTTTTTTTTTTTTTTTTTTTTTTTTTTTTTTTTTTTTTTTTTTTTTTTTTTTTTTTTTTTTTTTTTTTTTTTTTTTTTTTCTGAGGTAGGTCTCTTGTAGACAGTATTTGTAAGGGCCATGTTTTCTTATCCATTCAGCTACCATATGTCTTTTGATTAGAACATTTAATCCATTAAATTTAAGGTTTTTATTGATAGGTACTTATTTATTTTTCCCACTTTGTACTTGTGTTCCTCTCTCTTACTCTTTTCCTTCCTCTTCTTATAGCAGTCCCTTTAGCATATCTTGGAGTTTCGGTATGGTTGAGGTGTATTCTTTCAGCCTTCTTTTGTTTTGGTATTAAAATGTTTCTCACCATTCTCTTCTGACTTGTACTGTTCTGTTAAGAAATCAGCTACTAGCCTTATGGGAGCCCCTTTGTATGTTACTTCTTGTTTCTCCCTTGCTGCTTTTAAGATTTTTTTTTTTTGTCTGTAAAACTTGGCATTTCAATTATGATGTGCCCTGGAGTAGGCCTGTTTGGGTTCATCTTGATGGGGACCCTTTGGGCTTCATGAACTTGCATGGTTTTTTCCCCCTCTACCAGTTCAGAAAGTTTTCTGTCATTAGTTTTTCAAACAGGGTTTCTATCCCTTACTCCTTTTTTTCTTTTTCTGATAGTCCCTTGATTTGAATGTTGTTGTTTCATGTTTCCTGCAACTGCCTTAAGCAATCTTGATATATTTTGAGTCTTTTCATGCAGCTGCTCTACTTTGGTGTTTCTTTCTACCTTGTCTTCTAGGTCACTAATTTGATCTTCTGCTTCATCCAGCTTGCTTGTAATTCTTTCCAGTATATTTTTTGTTACAAATATTGTATTCTTCATTTTTCCTGATACTTGTTTAGAGTTTCTATTCAGTTTTTCATACTGTTGTTCTCACTCAGTTCCTTGTCATTGTCATTGAGTTCCTTGAGCATCCTTATAACCATTCTTTTGAATTCTATGTCTGATAGTTTGCTTGCCTCTATTTCATTTAGCTCTTTTAATGGGGGGTCTTTCATTACTTTCATTTTCAGTTTCTTTGTCTCCACATTTTACATGTCTTTTTGTTTGTTTCTGCAATTTCCAATGCTCTGCTTTGCTAGCTGTCTTCATAGGGTGAAATTGCATGATAGGAGTTCTGTGGGTCTCCATGGTGTCTTCTTGATCTCTTTGTCTGTATGCTCTGGGGTTTCCTTTTCTTCCATTTGTGTGGGGTCTGTTGTTTTACTTGAGTTTTATCTGTTGGTAGCTCCTTTGTTGGTAGGTTCTCTCCTTCAGCACATTTACTGGCATGCATGACTCCCACCTTTTCTTGTATGTGATCAGGGACTGAGTGAAGGTGAAATGGATGAAGATAACAAGAGAGTGTTTTATGAGATCTAAAGTACCAACAAGTAGAAAACAGATAGGAGATCCTTTGGAGAAGTACAGCAATAACCGTGATATTTCACCCAACTAGCCACTTTCTATAAAGGCTGAACAATAGAAAAAACTCTTATTAGAGGTAAAAAATAATGTGAGTTGATGGCAGAAATCAGAGTGCTTATGCAAGGTTAGATGGTGAGATACAGTGAGAGGAAGGGATAGAAACTTGGCATAGTGTGTGAGAGAATATAGTTAACCACAACAGTAATAAAGCTCAGGAAGATACTGAAATGGGCCAAGACCAAGGAAGGGTGCCATGTAGGAACTGGAACAATAATTTGATAAGAAATATATGCTCTGAATAAAAAGAATTAAAAGACCAAGAGTAGTGTGTTATTGAAATATGAGTAGAATGAAGGAAGAGAAATTAAAATGCAATATGAAAGTGAGAACAAAGAAAAGCAGTCAAAGAATAAAATCAAACAAACAAAACAATGAAAATGAAATGGAAGTAAGAGAATAAAAATAATAATAATAACAAAATGATAATATTCATAACACAAAAATAAAAATAAAAAGTAAAAAATAAAATGTAAGTTCTATAGGATAGTGAAGTAAATTTTCTCTCAATTGTTGGCATTAGCCTTCTGATCTCTCTCTGTATCTGTCTTTGTCCTTTCACAGCTCCAGGTCTTATTGTCTTACACCTGGAAGAAAAAGAAAATACTCTCGGTGACTTTAAAACTACCAAGTGGGTTCTGCTTGTCTTCCTGGATGCTCCAGGCAGAGGGGGTCTGGTCTCCGTATTTTTTTCCTTTCCTTTGTTTCTGTATTGGGGGCTGGGTCTTGGCTATAATGTTCACATATGTCCAGCCTTGAGCCCGAGACCTCAGAGTGCTGCACAGCCTCTGCTGTCTATATGTGCCAGGCTAGCCTCTTTAATCCACCTCATAGTTCCACTCTTTGATTAATCCATGGAGTGCACTGAGTGGGAGCAACTTTCACCCCCCCTTCCTTTTTGCTGGCTTGGGTGCTGCATGCACAAAGTCCCTTTAGGGCAGTTTAATTACCCTATTAAATTAAGCCTCTCTGGGGACTGCTACCCCTTGGAGCCCCTGCTTGCCCACTTTGATCAGCCTGTGAGGCCCCCTGATTTGGAGAAAATTATGCCCCTATTCCTTCCTCTTCATTGACCCTGACACAGCACAAAAGAGTTCCTTGCCTAGCAGCTGAAAGCCTTTTATTTTATTTTATTTTTTTATTTTTTATTTTTTTAGCAAATGCCCCTTGTTTGCAGCTGATAGTTCTTAACAATCATCCAACTTTTCACACAGCCCAACTCTCTGACCAGTTCCAAGACTATCTGGGTCAGGGCCAGTTATGTCCCAACTCTTCTCCCATCTCCAGGTGTCATCCAGCTCCCCAATTTCTCTCGCATTGTCCCAGCTTGTGACCACAGTCCAAGCCATGGAACACTGCCTCTGTGGGTCTCCCACCACATCTTTATCCCCCCAGTGACTTCAAGAATTCAGGTCTCTCTTGGCATGGGACTGCCTTCCCTGCTCTGGGAGGGGAGGGAGCTAAAAAGTTGCAATCATTGATACAGCTATCCTCCAAAGCTCCTATAGCAGCTGCAGTCCTGGCACATATTCCAGGGACCTTCCCATCAGCCTGCACAATCTCCTTATTGTCTGTTTTTAAACATGCTCTGCAATCTCTGGCTTCTAAACTTCTAATAATTTGAGATTCCATTGGTTGTTCACTCCGTTCTTCAGAAGATTAGCTTGGTGTCCCAGTTGGTTGCATGAGCAAGTGGGTTCAGCTTCCACCTACCTTACCTCCATCCCTCCATCTTTTGCTGCCTGCTTGGTGTTCTAATGGGTTTATTTTATTTTTTTCTTGGGTGATGGCCCTTGATGAAGTCATAGGGTTTATTCTATCATCATCATCATCATCATCATCATCATCATCATCAATAGCAGTAATAGAGCAGTCATACACTGGTAACAATGTCAACTTCTCAGGCCCCACATTAACCATATTGTGGAATGTGCAGAGTCAGAGCAATTCAGAGTGAGTGACCACCCAGAAGAGGTGGGTCCACAACTGACAGTAAAAAAAAATCTTTTATTTATTTATTTATTCACTCAAGAAAATATTTACAGCTTGTCCACTCAATGCTAGACATGTAACTGTGGTCAAACATACAAAAATAGTCAAGGTGCAGGAAGAAACAAAGCTAAGTTTTACTTAGTGTGCCAGTCACCTTAAGCACCTCATTCAATGCAATTCTCCCAAAGCAATGTACTAAGCAGTTAGTGTTATTCTTGTTTTCAAAAATATAAAGCTGATACACAGAGAGGCCAATTACTTTGCCCAGGATAATACAGGGGCAGATCTGAGACTGACATCCAGATCTGTGCAATTTTACAGTTCTATTTCTTCTATCCCTGCTCCCTGTCATTCAGGAATATCCCTAAACTTGAATTCTTAGATTTTCTCCTGAGATCAGCACTCTGAGGTAACAATATGCAGAGAAATCAATGCCTCCTGTGATTAGGAGTGGTACTGAAAAATACATGATCATTGATTAGAAAACCAAGAGTTTGGAGAGAAAGATATTGCATGTACAAACAAAAGGGGCCTTGAGAAAACATTGAATTTAAGGAACTATTTTAAATGTTCCCTAAATTGTTATATCTGAAATATAGTGTAGTGAGATGGAAGAAGTAGAGTTGGCACTAAAACTGTGCTCAGAATGTAAATAAGGCTAACATTCCATGTGTGATAATATATCAATAGTATATCAGAGATTGACGTTTGACTTTTTTCTTTTTTTTTAATGTCTTTATTGAGCTGAAATTCACATACCATAAAATTTATGTATTTGAAGTGTACAAATGGGAATATGAATCCAGAGAAAGGGGTATGAGTCCAGTGGATATATAGAGGTCAATAAATCGTTAGAGTGTACAGGAGAGTGGGTGTGTATGGGACCATCCAGACATAGTGTGCAGGAGAGAGAAAGAGCTTTGAGGACATAGTGGAGAAAAGTTAACCTTTAATAGACAAGTGAGAAAGAGAAGCCCACAGAAGATATAAGGAAGGAGTGAACAGAGAGGAAGAGGAGAACTGGAGGGATGAAGCACTTTCATGGAAGGGTTGGCATCCAATTCCTTAGCCAGAAGCCAAAGACTAAGAGGACTGGACAAGTGTCCAGGCAGTTTTTCCAAAGCGTGGTGAATGTGGGTTCATGGGTAGAATATCTTATTACAATGAGGCGGGTCATAAGAAAATTGAGGAGGTGGAGTCAGTGAGTCAAGAACTGCCCATTCTAGAGGCTCCCCAACTCTATGGCAAGATCCAGAATCTTTTCCTTTTCCCATAAAGTGGGACAAACTGGAAGCTCTTAAAATAGCTCTTGTGTCTTTTTCAGGAAACAATTTAGGTGACACATGAAACTTGGGCTTCCTTCAGGCAGGCCTTCACATCAGCCATCTCTGTTGTTTTCAGGAACCCAGGATGAAAACTGAAATTCTGAGATTCCACAGTAGACAGACACAGTTTAAAAGATAGCTCAAAGGCTCTAGTAAGATCTCAGTTTGTTTCTGAACTGTGTTAATCAGATAGTTCTATTGCACACTTTTAAGGTAGGCAGACTGTGTGACATCTGGATCCTAAACTGATGAAGGTCCACAGATGACTAATCCCAAGATGATCTGCAGATTTACTGAGATGAAGTCTATGTAATTGAGAATTCATCAGTACTTTCAGGTCAAGAAGAGCTGAACTCTGGGCCAATGCCTTTTGTCATGGTTTAGATGATGTATTTATTCCTTAGAATTCATAACAATCCCTCTTTCCTTAGCAATGACCCAGAATCAGCACAGCTAGATAGGACTAATCCTAGAACACTGAATTTTTCTTGCTGCTAGAGTTCAGAGAATGGTTCTACACAGCTCTCTGCACAAAGCAAGCCTATAGTCACTGTGAGGAAATCTTGACGTCTTCTATATAGAAGATGTGGTGTAGAATGATCTTGTAACGTTATAGTGAGACCCAGAACAAGTCAAATATGTCAAGATCTTGGACTGTCAGGCCTTCAGTACCCTGGCCAAACTTCACTAGTTGAGGGGCTGCATTCATGAGTAGACATTCCAGCTTCTGAGGTCTGCCTTCTTACTTTACCAACAACTAAGGGCACATGAGGCCATCCAAAAACACGTAATGCCCGGAATGCTACTTTTTTCACTACAGAATAATTGAAATAATGTTGTTCTGCCTATCTACATAGCCTTTCTTCACTCTGGCATTAACCAAAATGACATTCTTATTTTCCAGATTTTAAGGAAAATCCTACAGTTTAATTTGGGTTCTGTTGTACAGTTACCATGCTTTCCCACAGAAACACACACATACACACACATGCATATATATTCATGAAGCAATTACAATAATTGTTTTTTCATATATACTGGTTATTTTCAAACCCAAGAAAATAAATAATCATTATATTTTTGCCAAATTTCATTTGGTAAAGAAAAAAGCACTATTGATTTAATAAAACTTGCAAAATTTGAGGAGTTGCTTCAGTCCTTTGATTATATTATTTGTTGTGTAGAAATAGCCTAACATTGTCTCATTTATCATAGCTGCTTCTCCTTTGGGCAACTCCCATTTCCTGCCCACTTTAGCCTCATACTTGTACAAAAACATTTGGACAGCAATACAAAAACTTCACCTTAAACAACTGATTGAAAAAAAACAATCAATTATATGTTTAAATAATTTATTGGTAAGCAGGGTTGTTTATGCAAGGGATCTCATTGAGGGAATAGATAAAGGAGGTTTGCATAAAATAGTACTATAAGAATGTGTGCACTCAAGCCTATCTCTATTCAAGTGATGACTGAAATTCTTGAAAGTGCTGTCTGGTTATAGAACAAAACCATGTGGTAGAAAATGATTTACCATGTGGCACTGAGGGGCAAAGGCTTGGAAACCAATCTGAATTAATCACAGACTTTTAGGATGTTGTCATGTTCCTCAGGTCTGGCTTTGGTGAATTCCAAAGCAAATCCTGGGAGGGAAAGGCCATTTTGGTTTCAGTGCTTTTTTTTTAAAGTTCAGCATTGCAGTCACAGGCTCCCTTTGATGTCAGGAGTCTGTAGTCTTTTTGGAGAAGGATCTAATGCACCAGGCAGATGGATTCAATGTCTGATGTACAATGAGCTTTGAGAGAGATAACAGGAGTGTGGAGTCAACAAGTGTGTGGGACTCCAGTGTTAAGGAGCTATCCCAAGATTGCCCCACTGAGGGCATTTGGCTGAATATAGTCCCTGAGTAATGGTCCATTTACTATTCTTTCATCTGCCTTTAAAAGAAACACACTTTCTACCTCAGACAAGCACAATTAGAAGAATTATGAGTGATCTCCCTTTGCCAGTTTGCTGAGTGAACTTGAAAGGGCAAGTTAACAAGGACTGAAAGTTCAACAGTCTGTCTCACCTCAAAACATACCTCCCAGGAGAAAAGCTCAGGCAAAGCAATCTGCTGACCAGCCAAACAGAGGGAAAACTTAGATAGTCTACCCTAATGAAAAGATTTAATGGAATGTAACAGAGTTTGCATTACATTAAAGTTATAAAGAATAGGTAAGGTGAAGTATTTGGAAATTGCCTCTGACTTTATCAAGCACTGGAATTTTAATTTTCTGAGACCTACTTGTTTAGTTTTAGCTATTTTTTGATTAGTAATATAATTAATTCAAGAAAATCTGAGCAGTTTATAAAATCATGTCATATAAGAAGATGAAATATATACAATAGGAGATATCCAGGTGTGAATGAAAGCTGTTAGTTATACCTAAATGAATCTGTTTCACTTTCCACTGGAATTCCTGGGGAATAAAGAAGAAGGTGCAAATTCTAGCACTAGTAACAAAGAGTATGATTATTGAGCCCAGTCTTAGAACTTTCATGAATGCTTTCTAGACAATTCATTTCTAAAGTTCTGAGACAATATGAGACTGGAGATAGAGGAGGATAGATGGAGGAGGCTGTTTATATTCACCCTATCCATGTGGTTATTCCTCAGATAACTAGTCCTGGGAGGTCAAACAAAAATCCTGACCACCAGTCCCTAGTAAGAGGATTTATTTTCTGATGTGTGCAAGTCTTTCATTCCACAGTCACTTGCCTGTTTTACCACTCAATTGGAACTTTCATCTTGCCACATCTACTAAAAACACTGTTCCTTGGGTGAAGATGTTCAAATGGCAATTCAATGCATTTTGGGATGGAACTCAACAGCCCAGACAATGGGAATAAGCAAGAGCTGTAGAACACCTCCTTCTGAGGATTGCCAATGTGCATGACAAATTTCAGGCAAAGATGAATAGAAGAGCAGTGCATGCACCTATTTACTGAGGAGCACATTCTCCTTTTCATATTCAGCACATGGAGCAACAACAGCAGAAGATGATCCATTCCAGTTCATCAGGGGCATACAGATTGGATTTCTGAGGGGCAAGAGGACTTCAACCAGAGGAGCACACAACAACCAGACCCTCAGTTGAAGATTTTGCAGATGGAAAAGCAGATTCAATACTCCCCAGATGATAGCAAAGAATCCTGTGAATATGAATATATATTTTCTATGCTCTAGAGGAAATGTAAGAAATCATGAAGTTTATATAATACAGACAAACATATGGATGAGATTGAGGTAGGCCTAGATAAAATAATAACCGAAAAGTTAAAGAAATATATAAATGTCAAAGACTCTGTCATAGAATTAATTCTGTACCATAAACAGTGAAGAGTTGGCAAAAGAAAATAAAATGACCTGGAGGTGAAGCTATCAGCTTGCATCCTTCATTCTATCAGAAAGTAGAATGAATAAGCAAAGTAGAATATTAGAGGGAACATAATGAATAGCCATAAAAGAAAATACAGTGTCTGACTAATTAGTCTTCTGTGAAATAGAAACTGTAAAAATGGAACAAGAGAAAAATTATCACATGGAGGAAAACCTTTATGAGTTTATGAAGGAAATGGGAGGGGGTGGGAAGGGCTGGGGCGGTGGGCTGGAATGGGAGCAAAAGACAGAAAACTGTACAAGAACAACAACTAAAGTAAATTAAAAAAATCATAGGTTAAATAGATCCAAATTTAAGTTTCTCGAATGACAGAAGATACTTCAGGCAAAAACAAAAGCAACAGGTTGAAAGAAAATGTTTGTACTCTATCTAAGCAACAATAATTAATACCCAGAGTTCCTACTGATCATTACAAAAAAATAAACAAAGCAAAAACAAAAAAGGGTAAAGCGTAAAACAATGCAATTCACTCAGAGGAGTGACCCGGAGTAGGCAATGACCACATGAAGTAGTACTCATCCTCATCCTCACGAGTGACCAAGGAAATGCAAATTAAGACAAAGAGATAACATGGCACAATATCAAATGTTGGTGAGAATGTGGTGAGTTGGTCAATGGAAACTTAAAACCTTGCTGGAGGAGCTGCATTACAACACAGCCCCCTAGGAGAGGAATTTGGCAATGTCTAGTAAAATTCAAACCCAGTGATTTACTCCTAGGATTATACTAGAGAACTTTTCTCATGGGAACTCAAGAACTTTTTTTAGTAAACTTGTTAATAACAGCAATATATTAGAAAAAAATCTTAAAGATACATCAAAAAGATACAATTGGACATATCTATAAATTATGCATTACTACTAAAAGTGTTAAAATGAATTAACTACATTGATATATGTCAATATGGAGAACTACCAAAATCCAAATGATGAATGAATTGAATTGATAGGGACAGTTACCAAAAACCAAACCATGAGTAAAAATGAGCTGCAGAAAGGTATGTGTGTGTACATTTTAATAATATTTATGTAAATTTTAAAGCATAATGAATCAATTCATATACAGTTTATGGATAACCATGAAGTGGGAGTATACCCTCCAAGTTATGCTAACATTTGCTTCTGAGGAAAGAGGCAAATTATGAGAGAGAGGGATACAAATGAAACTTCAAATGTGCCTTTGTTTTTCAAATACCTAAAACAATTAAGGTAGAACATGTATTTGTTTTGTTTATTATAAGTAGTAAATGGATTTTTATATTTGTTATATTGTGCTCTATATTGCCTTCACCTTTATTCTTTCTAAATTTAAAAGACATCAAGAAGGAAACTTTAAAAAAGATATATAGATACTTTTAATGTAACAAAAAAAAAAAAGAAAATAAGGACTTGGTGAATAAAAATCATTTTATGACTGGTAAACTGCAAGCAGATACACTGTGATCAAATACTTTAATTTAAATAATCAAAAATAATCACCCAAAATCACTTTTGTAGGACAAAAGGAAAATTACAAGGGAAAATATTTGAAAAATCTTTCAGAGATTTAAAACATCTCTTTTAACACTAAACAATAAATGTCAATGCAAGGTGTTCCTTTGGATTTTCTTGGGAAACATACAGATATTCAAAATTTCTATATCCAGCCTATAAGAAATCATTAAAAAGACATGCTTGGCCATCCTAAACCCATGTACCTTTTTTCTTGGGAAACTTACTGATCAAATAAAAAATAAACCAAATGCAAACATTTAAAAATGGGAAAAATCATAATATAAAATTCTTGCAGTTAGCATTATTGCCAGCTGCATACATAGATTTGGATATTAAATAGTTTTGTATATAGTTGAACTTGTTTTCAAAAATTAAAGAAATATATGAAATCAGAAGATACATGACATTTAAATACTAAGTTAGTAAAAATATTTAGCCCTGGCTAGTGTGGCTCAGTAGATTGAGCACCAGCATGTGAACCAAAAGCTCAAGGCACATGCCTGGGTTGTGGGTCAGGTCCCCAGTGGGAGCCATGTGAGAGGCAACCAATCAACATATCTCTTGCATATCAGTGTTTCTCTCCCTCTCTTTCACCCTCCCTTCCCCTTTCTCTAAAAGTAACAAATCAAATCTTTAAAAAACAAAATGAATTCTTTAAAAATTAGTAAAAATAATTATACTGGCATACACAAATGAATGAAAGCAAGCACATATTCCTCATTTAACATGGGAGTAAATTTTACTAAATTTTCTTGAACTTGAAAATTAGAGGAAACAAAAGATGTGCATGTGAGGGAATCTTAAAGAATATCAGAAGTAAATTTGAAGTAGGGTATAGGCTTCCAAATCACTGACATAAAATAAAAAGTAAAAATTCCAAGAAAAAGCACAAAGGAAATGGTAAAAGAATACCAAAGCAGGAAGGATATGACAAAATGACAGAATTAAGAACAAAAATAAAAATCTGATAGATAGATAGATACACAGATAAATAGATAATTACTCGTTAGGTTAGGAAATGTAATCCAATTATGGTCAAAATACAAGAAACCACTTAAAGATACAGAAACATCCCAAGTAAAAGGTAGGCACATATACTCCTACTCTCTTTTATTGCTTTTCAAATGCAACTTTTCTTCATAAAATGGTGGAGGGAGTGTTTGGAGATGGTGGTGAGGTAAGTGGAAGCAAAGTCCACTTCCCCCAGTGTTCGTATGAAACACTTAGCTGATCTTCTGAGAAACAGAGCAAACAGCCAATGGTATTCCAAAATATATGAAGATTGGAGACCAAAAACTATAGAGGACATTGAAAAATCAGATGTTAAGGAGAGTGCTTAAGGACAATAAGATCCCTGGGACCAGCACGGGGACCAGGGTGGCTCCAGCCCCAGGCCTGGTGCCTCCTAGGTCTACTGCAAGATTTATGGGAGAGAGCCAGGCTAGGCTGTGTGAGAGGCCAGGTACTTGTTTGGACTGGAGGGTGGGAGGCTTGAATAGAAGGAATTTTCAAAAAGAAAAAGAGGCACTCCATGGCTCTTTGGGGCATTCTCCACAGCAGCCACCCACCTCCTATGTCCCTAGCCCCCGCAGTCCTGGTCAGTGCACAACTGATCTGCAGCCAAGGGAGGCCCTCTGGTGCCCATGCCCCCCCAAAACAGGGACTGGTGCACACCTGATCCATCCCAGAGGGGCCTGCCTGTGCTCACTCCAGAAGAACAGGGACAGTGTGTACCTGTTCCACAGTCTGGTGTCGGCCTGGCTGCACCCATGCCAAAAGCACTGGGGATGGTATGCACTGGTCCGAAGTGTGCAGCCGCCTGTCCACACTCATGCCCTGAGACACCAGGGACAGAGCACCTCCCAACTTGCCCCTGCACCCAGAGACCTGCAGGGCCAAGTGGCTCTCTAGGAGGAAGACAGAAAAGCCCCACAGAGGGGAGCAGTAGTTCCTGCAAAGACTTGACTCAGTAGGGGGCTGAACTACCTTGAAGGGGCACTGAGAGTCCCTAGCATCTAGGACAGCAATGATCAAGAAGGTGGTGTGTGAGATGCCCCTAATTTGTGCACCTCAAGGACAGCACAACTGGTGGACTAAAGACCTAGGCTGGGTGCAGAAGGGCACTGAGGAACTGGGCTGGAAGTTGGAAAACAGCAAAGAGTGTGGCTCATGAAGGGAGAAAAGTGAAACCAATCCCTCTTCAGCCTGACTCAGCCAGGAAAACCAGCAGCAGAACTGGCCTGACCTATTTAAAGCCAGTGAAAGGCTTTTTTAAAAAAAAAAATCCTTTTTCCTTTCTGTCCTTCTATCTTTTTTTCATTCTTTCTTCCTTCCTTACTTCTTTTCCTTTTTTTATTCCCTTTTCCTTCCTTCTTTTTTAAAATTCCTTCTTCATTTCCTCCCCTCTCTCTTTTTTCTACTTTTGTTTCCTTCCTTCCTTCCCCCTTTTATTCCTTCTCATCTCCTTCCTTCTCTTTTAACCCCTTCTTTTCTCACAGGTGAGACAATAATAGTTGGAGTGAGGAAATCACCAGAGTTAGACCCAAAGAGGGGTCATCCCAACAACAGAGAAAGTAAGACAAATTTCACTTTGCTACTCCAGAAAACTTGCAAGGTGGGAACAGTGAACACCAGACACCTGCTGGGAGAGGAAACCCACCAACTAAGAAACCACCAAGAGATAACAATGAAAGAAGGTGAAGGAGGAAGTAGAAGCCACACTAACCTCAATCCAGGACAGATCTGGAAATACAACTAAAAGGTGGAGAAATTACCCATGGTGGGGGAACACCTGAGCAAGAGTGAGAGAGAAACCTCAAAACCTTAGACACATATAAGAATTAGCCTCAACACAACCTGTCCACACCTGCACAACAGAATACAAGACGTGGTGGGTAGAGCTATCCTCAGTTAACCAGCTGGAGGGAAGGACTAGCAAAGAAGGACCCAACAGCAATCAAAACACAAAGACATACAGAGAGCCAACATAAATAGCCCAAGACCAGACAGCTCAGGAGATTAAGGACACTGTACTGCTGAATCCCACCAGTATTCTACCATACAAGTTCACACCCAGGCTGACAGAGCACATCAATTTCAGAAACAGAGGCTAACAAGTACAGTCTCACAAACAATGGGAAGACAAAGAAACAATCCCCATATGAAAGGAAAGGAGGAAGCCCCAGAAAGAATGCTAAAAGAAATGGAGACAACTCAACTATCAGATATTGAGCTCAAAGCAATTGTTATCAGGAAGCTCAATGAGCTCACAATGAATTACCAGAAACTACAGGGAAGCTACAATGAACTCACTGCAAACTATATCAACATGAAAAAGGAAATAGAAACTATCAACAAGGGCCAAGAGGAAATGAAGAATACAATTTCTGAACTGAAGAACACAGTAGAGGGAATCAAAAGCAGGACTGATGAAGCAGATGATCAAATCAGTGAGCTGGAGGACAAGGTAGAGAAAAAACACCCAGAAAAAGCAAGAAAAAGAAAAGAGGTTCAGAATGAATGAAGAGGGATTAAAGGAAATGCAGGACAATGTGAAACATAATAGTATCCATATAATAGGGATACCAGAAGGAGAAGAAAAAGAAGGAATAGAAAATCTGTTTGAAAAGGTAATGATGAACAAATTCCCCAATTGCATGAGAGAAAAAGTCACACAAATCCATGAAACACAGAGAGTCCCAAGCAAGAGGAATCCAAAGAGGCCCACTTAAAGACACATCATCATTAAAATGGCAAAATTCCAAGACAAAGAGAGAATCTTAAAGGTAGCAAGGGGGAAACAGGAACTAATATACAAGGGAGCCCTCATAACATTAGAAGTTGACTTCTCAATGGAAATGTTCCAAGCCAGGAGAGAATGGCAAAATAGTCCAAGTAATGAGAACCAGAGGCCTGCAACCAGGGTACTTTACCCAGCAAGGCTCTCAATCAAGATGGAATCAAGACAGACAAATAAGGGGCTTCCCAGAAGTCTAAAAGAATACAAACAAGTCTAAAAGAAGTCTAAAACAATACTCCTCCACCAAGCCAGCTCTGCAAGAGATGCTAAAGGGGCTGCTTTAAGGAAAGGAGGGAGGAGAGAGGAAGAGGAGTACACGTAAAAAAAAAAAAAAGGTAATGAATGAGTACCTATCAATAATGACCTTAAATGTAAATGGATAAAATGCTCCAATCAAAAGGCATAGAATAGCTGAATGGATAAGAAAGCATGACCCACACTTGCTACCTACAAGAGACTCACCTCAGGACAAAAGACCTACACGAATTGAAAATGATGGGCTGGAAACAAACTTTCCAAGCAAACAGACAGGATAAAAAAGCCAGGGTGGCAATACTCATATCAGACAAAATAGACTTCAAAAAAGGGCCCTAATGAGAGAACCAGAAGGTCACTTCATAATACTCGAGGGAAGCATTCACCAAGAAGACATAAACATTGTAAATATATATGCACCCAACATAGGAGCACACAAATACATACAGAAAATCTTGAAGGACTTCAAGACAGATATTGACAGCAACACAATTATTACAGTAGGGGATTTTAACACCCCACTGTCAAAAATGGACAGATCTTCCAAACAAAATATCAACAAAGATATTGTGGTGTTAAACAATGCCTTAGATGAAACGGACTTAAGTGATATATACAGAGCCTTTCATCCCAATGAAGCTAAATACACATTCTTTTCAAATGCACATGGAACATTTTCAAAGATAGACCACATGATAGGACACAAAACAAGCCTCAACAAATTCAAGAAAATTGAAATATTATCAAGCATTTTCTCTGACCACAAAGACTGAAACTGGAAACCAACCCTAAAGGAAAAAAATATAAAACACTTAAAATCACGGAAATTGAACAGCATGCTATTAAACAATGAGTGGCTCAAGAATGAAATTGGGGAAGAAATAAAAAAGTTTCTGGAAACAAATGAAAATGAAGTCACAACAATCCAAAACTTATGGGACACAGTGAAGGCAGTCCTGAGAGGGAAGTAAAAAAAAAGAATAGAAACATTTCCAATTAATAACCCAAACCTATGCCTACAAGTAGACAACAAAGACACAACAACAGCCCAGAGCAAGTAGAAGGAACTTAATAACCAAGATCAGAGGCTCATTAAACAACATAGAGACTAAAAGCAGAATTCTTATGATCAATGAATGCAAGAGATGGTTCTTTGAAAAGATAAACAAAATGGCAAGCTGTTAAGGAGGCTCAATGAGAAAAAAAGAGAGAGGACTCAAATAAACACAAAGAGATTACAACTGATTCCACAGAAATACAAAGGATTGTAAGAAATTACTACAAAGAACTGTATGACAGGAAATTTGAAAACCTAGGTGACATGGAAAAATTTTCTAGAAAAATCTAATCTACCAAAGCTAAATGAAAAAGAAGCAGAAAGCCTGAACAGACCAATAACAGCAGATGAAATTTAAGCAGTAATCAAAAACCTCCCTACACACAAAAGCTCTGGACCAGATGGTTTCACAAGAGAATTCAACAAAGCATTTAAGGAAGCACTAACCCCTATCCTTCAAAGAGCATTCCAAAAAATCCAAAATGATGGAAGACTCCCAAACTCTTTTTATGAAGCTAGCACCACCCTAATCTCCAAACCAGACAAAGACACAACAAAGAAAGAAAAATTCAGGCCAATATTGCTGTTGAACATAGATGCTAAAATCCTCAACAAAATATTGGCAAACTGCATCCAACAATACATTAAAAGGATCATACACCATGACCATGTGGGATTCATCCCAAGGATGCAAATATTATATGCTACAATATTTGCAAATCAATAAATGTAATGCATCATGTAAAGAAAAGCAAAGACAAAAGTCACATGATTGTATTAATAGATAAAGAAAAAGCATCTGACAAGGTATAGCACACATTTGTGATAAAAACACTCAATAAAGTGGGAATAAACGTATTATTCTTCCACATTATAAACTCATATATGAGAAAGCTACAACCAACATCATACTCAGTGGGCAAAATCTAAAATATTTTCCACTAAAATCAGGAATAAGACAAGGTTGTCCACTTTCACTACTTCTATTCAACATACTATTGGAAGTTTTAGCCACAGCAATCAGACAAGAAAATGAAATAAAAGGCATCCAAATCAGAAAGGAGGAAAGAAAGCTGTCATTATTTGCAGATGACATCAGAGTGTACACAGAAAATCCTATAGATGGAGTCAAAAAACTGCTCTACCTAATAAATGAATTTGGTAAAACAGCATGATACAAAGTCAATATCCAGAAATCAAAGGAATTTTTGTATATCAACAATAAAACACCAGAAGCAGAAATCAAGAAAAAATTCCATTTGATATAGCAAAAAGAAAAATAAAATACCTAGTAATAAACCTAACCAAGGAGGTAAAAGACACATATTTAGAAAACAACACAACACTGAATAAAGAAATTAAGGAACACACAAACAAATGGAAATATATACCATGTTCATGGATTGGAAGAATTAATATAATCAAAATGTCCATACTACCCATAGCAATGTACAAATTCAATGCAATACCTATTAAAGTACCAATAGCATATTTCACAGACATAGAACAAAGAGTTTAATAATTTATATGGAACCAAATGACTCCAAATAGATGCTGCTATTTTTAGAAAGAAGAGCAAAGTAGGAGGGATCACAATACCTGATACCAATTTTATTTCAAGGCCACCATAATAAAAACAGCCTGGTACTGCCATGAAAACAGACAGAGAAACTAATGGAACAGAACAGAGAGCTCAAAAATAAACCCAATTCTCTACAGTCAATTAATATTCAACAAAGGGGACAGCAACATAAAATGAAGTAAAAATAGCCTCTTCAACAAATAGTGTTGGGGGAGCTGGACAGCTACATGCAAAAAAATGAAACTCGAGCACCAACTTACACCACACACAAGAATAAATTCAAGATATATAAAATATTTAAATAGAGGTTGTGACACCATTAAAGTCCTAGAGGTGAACATAGTCAAGGAAATCTCATACGTCATGCAGGAATATTTTCACTGATATGTCCCCTAGAAAAAAGGACATAAAGGAAAGAATAAACAAGTGGGATATCATCAAAATAAAAAGCTTCTGCATGGCTAAAGAAAAATACATTAAAATAAAAAGAGAACCAACTGTAGGGGAAAACATATTTGCCAATTATATGTCAGACAAGGGTTTAATCTCCAAAATATATAAAGAACTCACCCAAATCCACCTTAAGAAGACAAGCAACCCAACTGAAAAAGAGGTAAAGGACTTGAATTAACAGTTCTCCAAGGAGGACATACAGAGGGTCCAGAGACACATGAAAAGATGCTCAGTATCGCTAGCTATCATAGTGATGTAAATTAAAACCACAATGAGATACCACTTCACACTGGTCAGGATGGCCATCATAAACAAAGCAACAAACAACAAGTGTTGGAGTGGTTGTGGAAAAAAGGGAACCCTAGTGCACTGTTGGTGGGATTGCAGATTGATGCAGCCACTATGGAAAAGAGTATGGAATTTTCTAAGAAAATTAAAAATGCGTCTGCCTTTTGACCCAGCAATTCCACTGCTAGGATTATATCCTAAGAACCTTGAAACACCAATCCAAAAGAATCTATGCACCCAATGTTCATAGCAACACAATTTACAATAGCCATGCTGGAAGCAACCTAAGTGCCCCTCAATTAATGAATGGATCCAAAAACTATGGTACATCTACACAATGGAATTATATGCAGCAGAAAGAAAGGAGGAGCTCCTACCCTTTGCAATAGCATGGATGGAACTGGAGAGCATTATGCTAAGTGAAATAAGCCAGGTGGTAAAAGACAAATACCATATGATCTCATCTTTAACAAGAGCCTAATCAACAAAACAAACAAATAAACAAAATATAACCAAAGACACCAAAATTGAAAACAGGATGACTGTGTCCAGAAGGGAGAGGGGAGGGAATTTCAGGGGAGAAGGGTAAACAGTTTGCAGGAACAAGTATGAAGAACTCATGGACAGTAACAAGGAGAGGTGGAAAAGGGAGAGTGGGGTGGAAAATGGAAGATGGTGGATAGGGCTGGGGGTGTGGGTCAATATGGGGGTAAAAGGCAGAAAACTGTACTTGAACAACATTTAAAATAAAAATAAAATTAAAAAGTGGGAAGATTGCTTTTATAAAAGTGACATCCTCTGTCAGCCTTGGTTATATTTTGCTCATTTTGTTTATTAGGTGACCAGAGGGGAGTGGGGAGGGAATTTCAGGGGAAAAAGGGAAGAGTTTGCAGGAACAAGTATAAAGGACACATGGACAAAAACAAGGGGTGATGGAAATGGGAGAGAGGTGTTGAGGTCTGAGGGGTGGGATGGGATGGGGGTAAAAGGTAGAAAACTGTACTTGAACAGCAATGAAAATGAAATGGAATTTAAAAACAGTAGCATTCAGTATAAAAAGTATAAGAAGCTTGGAAAGAGTTACATTAAAGGTACAATTAGCAATACAGGAATAATAGAAATGGCTTTATATGTGCCAGATAAAGCCATGAAAATTTTTAGCCAAAAATAAAAATAAAGCCAAAATTTTTAGAAAGCTTGTAAATAAAGTACACATTTATATAACTCCCCTCTTAGAATCCACCCAAACAAACAAAAGGGCCCTAATATGGAGAAAGACTGTTGATCATCAGTGAAACAAACAGCCTCACTCTTATAATGGACAGAAGAATGTTTGTAAAAAAAAAAACACATTTATACCACATTAGAAGAGGATATTTAAAAAAAGATGAGTGTCTCCTGATCTAGAGGAAGATTTACTTCCTAGGTGTTGTGAGGAATTATTGAGACCCCTACAATTAACCCCCAACCTGGAAAGAGGTTACTGGGTAATGTATGACATAAGGTCCATTTCTGCTTACAGCTTTGCTGGTAAGACAAATTGGAGAGGAAACCATGTGGCTTTGCCTTTTAAATTTTCTCTGATGAGAAGAATGACTGGAGAGGGAGTAGAGTGGAGCAGATGAAAATTGAGGGGAATGACCTTGGAGTCAACTTTGCACCTTTTGAGCCAAGTCCAATAAATAAATGAGCTCTGATTCCCTCCCTCCCAAACTTGATATTTGTAGTTTGTATTAGCTGACCTTCTGCCAAGGTGACCTGTTTGCTCAAGAAGAGAAATTACCAAAATTAGAAGGGAGAATTTTCCCCAAATACACACACATACACCATCAACCTGCCAAAGGAACCAACTGATAGGGCTGGTAAAGCACATTGAATGGGTAATATTCAGAGGCCATGTACAGAAAATATTGATGATCAATTAGAGAGTCTCCAATAGTAAGGATCTTCACTTATCCTTACTGTCATTTTTTGTGGGATCATCCAATGTGACTGCATTGGCAACATCAAGCCACTGCTACAAAAAATTCCAGAAGGAACTGCTTAATAGCTGTACTGCTTCTTGGTTTCTCCAAATGGACAAATAGAAGAAATCTAGAAGGAGGTGGATTTCAGCTAAACAACAACAACAACATCAACATCAACAACAACCCTTCAATAATCAGGGATTTTAAAAAATTATAGGTTCTTCCCTCCCTGAGAGGAGCTGAGATTCATATGGCTGCGCATTTATAAATAGAGGTTAAGCTACCCTTTGGTGGGATTTCCATCATTCTCGAGGGCTACTTTTTGCTGAGACTAGGAATAAGGGGATATACAAGGGGAATGTGGCAAAAGTGCCTTAAGCACCTCTGATTGCAACTTGGACGCACCCCCACCTGTTGTTTCAGAGCTCAGTAATTCTTCCTCCTTTGTGTGGTGTGAAGACACATGGTCCAGTCTTTCCCAAGCCATCACGAGGAAGAGTGAGCATGCACTGCTTTCAAAGCATGGGTGGTCTGTATCTCCTGGATCTGGAGGTGTACTGTCCAAGGCAAATTACCATGTGCTAAATCTGAAATCCCATGGAAGGATTCCAAAATGCCTTCACCACCAACTTTCTCCATCAGCATTTTGGGCTACGTGGAAAGTGACTGTTTGCCTTTCTTCTTTCCTTCCCCCCTCCCTCCCTCCCTTCCTTTTTTCTTTTTTACATTTTGGGGGTAGCTTACTGCTATGGAAATGTAAGATAAATTGTCCCACAATTATGGAGAGTGACTTGTGCAGAGATTGAAATGTGTCAAGTTTATGAATGGGAAATTGAAGCCATTGGTGCTTCTAAATGACCCTGATTTCCCCAGCCCACAGGTACTTCTGTGTATGAATCATCTAATGATTTTCTTTTGTTTCATAAAAGCACATGTGAAGGGTCCAGCTTCATTTAATCAAGAAATTATTCCTCCATTTGTTGACATTACATCATAACCATTAAGGGTCCATCTGCACCTCCTGTTTATATTTTATTATTCATGAAAGAAGGGTTTATCCACTCTATGGCTACCCTTAATACTTCTTTTCCTTAATGATCCTCAAAAAAACAGCTTGATTTGTTGGCATTTCATTAGACTATTGCTCTGGCTGGCAAGTGTTCTGAATAGTTGGTGCCCAAGCCATGAGGGTCATTAGGTATTTTCAAAGCCTCCCCTGCCTGGCACAGGCCTCACTGCTTACCCTGCATGTTGCCAGTCACCCTAGCACATGTTCTCCACATGTTGCCAGCTCTCCATATGTTGCCCTGCTTCCTCCAGTTGAATTTGACAATGTTCCATGGAGGTCTGGCCCTGCAGTTACCCTGCTTACAAAATTCAGAAATTTATTATTTGCCTTCCAGACTTCTTGGTTATTCACAAGCTGTCCTTGATTTACTTTTTCTAGTCTTACTTTCCATGACTTTTTAACTTGACTCTCTGCTTTAGGCAAAACTGAGTATTCCCAGTCTGCATTAAGGTGGCATCCTGACTTCCACAATAAACTGAATTCTTCAGGAGAAAGAAAATATCCGATTCATACGTAAACTTTCAACCCACTCTGGAGGCCCCAATACCTTGGTTCCTCTTTTTGACCCTTTCTCCTCACACATTTTCTCTTGTTTCTGGCAAGACCAGTTATTTCCAAATACTACCTCTAGCCTAGACTTCTAAAAGTAGACCTATTGTATCCCTAAGCATCTCCTCTCAGACAGTCCATAGTGAATGAAACTTAACATCTGCACATATAACCACACACCTTATTTTTATGCCCCTACCTCACATTTGTTTTTTTTTATTTCCTGCAGTCCTAAGTGGAGGAAAGCATCAAAGCCAACATTCTATATCACTTTTTCTTTTCTAAATTTTATATTTTCAATTACAGTTGACATTCAGTATTATTTTCCCTAGTTTCAAGTGTACAGCATTGTGATTAGACAATTATACTTTACAAAGTCTCTCCCTGAGATATTTGTAGTACCTATATGGCACCATATAAAATTATTACAATATTATTGAGTATATGAGGTCTGTCCAGAAAAAGTCCAGCCATTGTTAGTATAATGAGAACAGTTTGTGCACCATCAATGTAACCTGGCAGCCAAGGAGAGTGGACTGAAATGCACATGCATGAACAATGACGACTTCACTGTACCCCCCAGTGGTGGGGGGTAGGGTGGTAGATGCCATTGAGTAAGCATATGTACTGTGTGGCTTCATATTCAGAATGACTCAGAGCATAGAGCAATGCATCTGCATCACATGTTGTGTTAAGCTTGAACATTCCTCCATGGAAACTATTCAGATGATTCAGAAGGCCACAGCTATGGGAAACTGGTGATTTGCAGATTCATTATGACCATGCTCCCACTCACGTATCACATCTCATGCAGAGTTCTTTGGTGAAACATCAAATCACCCATGTGACTCAGCCCCCATACAGCCCAGATTTGGTGCCCTGTGACTTCTTGCTTTTCCCAAAACTAAAATCAGCTTTGAAAGAGAAGAGATTTCAGACCATCAGTGAGATTCAGGAAAATATGACAGGGCAGCTGATGGCAATTGGAAGAAGTGTGTGAGTTCCCAAGGTGCTTACTTTGAAGGGGATGGAGGTGTCATTGTCCTAAGTACAATGTTTCTTGTTTCTTGTATTCTCTTCAGTAAATGTCTCTATTTTCATATTACATGGCTGGATATCTCTGAACAGACATTGTATTCCTGGAGCTGTACTTTTAATGCCAGTGACTATTTTGTAACTAACAATTCGTGCTTCTTAATAGCTTCACTTTTTCACCAGGTCTGCTAATTCCTATTCTCTCTGAAAATCATCAGTCTCTTCTTCATTATCTATGAGTCAGTTTCTATATTATTTGTGTGTTTAGGTTTTTCCTCAGCTTCCATATATAAGGGAAATTAAATGGTATTTGTCTTTCCCTGTCTGACTTATTTCATTTAATATAATACACTCTAGGTCAATAAATGCTATTGCAAATGGTAAGATTTCATTTTTTATGACCAGTAATATTTGATAGTATATCTGTGCCACTGCATTTTTACCACTTGTCTACAATAGGAACATGGGTTGCTTTCACATCTTGGCTATGATAAATAACACTCAAATGAACATAGGGGTGCATATATTTGTAGAAATTAGTGTTTTGGACTTCTTCAGATATATACCCAGGTCTGGAATGCTTAGGTCATATGATGGTTTATTTTTAAATTTTCAGGAAATTTATACATTTTACTATAATGGTGGCACCAATCTTCATTCCCACCAACAATGCATAAGGGTTTCTTTTCACCACATACTTGCCAACAATTGTTTGTTGTTTCATTGATGAAAGCCATTCAGATAGGTGTAAGATGATATCTTATTGTGGTTTTAATTTGCATTTCTCTGATAATTAGTGACATCAAGCATCTTTTTGTTCATCTACTGGCCATCTGTATGTCCTCTTTGAATAAGTATCTATGCAGGTCATTAACCCATTTCTTAATTGGATTGTTTTATTTTTGGTGTTCAGTTGTATGGATTCTTCATAAATTTTTTATTATAAACCAAAATCACATATATCATTGGTGAATATCTTCTTCCATTCATTAGATTGACTTTTCATTTTGTTGATACTTTCCATTGGTGTATAAAACTTTTTAGCTTGATGCAGCCCCATTTAGTTATTCTTTTTTCTTTTGTTTCCCTTGTCTGAGGAGATGAATCAAGAAAAAATATTACTAAGAGAAATGTCAGAGATTTTACAACCTGTGTTTCCTTCTAAGTTTTATGGTTTCAGGTCATGTATTTACGTCTTTAATATGTTTTTCATATTTTTGTATGTGGTGTAAGAAGGTGGTCTTGATTTACATTTTTTCATGCGTTGCGCAATTTTCCTAATACTATTTTTTCAATAGATTCTCTTTACCCATTGTACATTCTCACCCCTTTTTCTGGTATTAATTGACCACATAGGCATTGGCTTATTTATAGTCTTTCTATACTGTTCCATATATCTATGTGTTTGGTTTTAGTTTTTTTTTGTTTTTTGTTTTTGTTTTTGTTTGTTTGTTTTTATGTCACTACCATGTCGTTTTGATTAGTAGGGCCTTGTTGTAGAATTTGATTCAGGTAGCACGATTCCTCCAACTTTGTTCTTCTTTCTCAAGATTTCCCTGGCTATTTGGAATCTTTTGTCATTCCACATAAATTTTTAGATTACTTGTTCTAGTCTGTGAAAAATGCCATTTGTACTTTGATAGAGATTGCATTGAATCTATAGATTGCTTTGGGTAGTGTGGACACTTTGATGATGTTAATTTTTTCTTTTCATAAGCCCAGTGTCTCCTTCAATTTGCTTTCTTCATTGTCATATAATTCCCAAGTACAGGTCTTTCACCCCCTTGGTTAGATTTTTCCCAAGTATTTTTTTCATGCAGTTGTAAACATTGCATGATTGTTTTCTTAGTTTCCTTTTCTGACAGTTCATTGTTGGTGTGTAAAAATGGAATCTATTTCTGAATACTTGTTTTGTGTTTTGCTGCTTTAGTGAATTAATTTCTATCAGTTTTAGTAGTTTGTTGATGGATTCTTTAAGGTTCTCTCTATATACTATCATGTTGTCTACAAATAATGACACTTTTACTTCTTTCCAATTTGGATGTGTTTTATTTCTTTTTGTCTGATTTCTGTGGCTAGAACTTCTAGTACTATGCAAAAAAAAAGAGTGGTAAAAGTAGACAGCCTTGTCTTGTTCCTGATCTTAAGCAAACACTTAGCTTTACCTTGTTCAGTATGACATTAGCTGTGGGTGGGTTATATATGGCCTTTATTATATTGAGGTATGTTCCTTCTATTCCCACTTTGCTGAATTTTGTCAAATGATTTTATGCATCTATCGATAGGATCATACGA